>JADBJO010000192.1:535000-577500 GCA_016801955.1 Conus betulinus | reverse complement strand
GGAGGCGTCACTGCGCGTGCGGACTAGTCCATATACGCCATACCACATCCGCTAAGTTTTGAGACCACACTACGCATGATAAAGGCTTACTGACGAAGGTCTGCTGTGGAAGGCTTGTTACAGAAGTTATAGGGAGAAAAAGATTGAAGGGGGTTGTGGTCAAAGGTTAATTTCATGTGGTCTACGATAAACTTGAGGCGCAAGTCAATGGTAAAAGGCTTATCGCAAAAATGGAATAAAAAACTGAGGACAAAAGGTGTGAAGTAAAGTGATCATTGCAGAAAGTCTGAGGTCAAAGACTTATTGCAGATGGACTGCTAAGAAATGCGTATTGCAGCAGATGTATGGCAAAAGGCTCACGGTTTATGGAAAAAAATTATTGCAGAAAGTCTGAGGTAAAGAAGCTTGCTGCAGCTCTGTGGCGAGAGATTTATTTCAGAAAGGTCTACGGTAAATGGTTTATTGAGGAAGGTCTGCGACAAAGCTCCGTGATTAAAGTCTTATTACAGACGATCTATGGTAAAAGGCTTACAGCAGGTCTGTGGTGAAAGTTTACCATGGAATCTGTAAAAAAAAAAAAAAAAAAAAAAAAAAAAAGACAACGCAGGGGGTCGTTGAGAAAACCTTTATAGCTGAAGGTTTATGGGAAAAGACCGTTTGCAAGAGATTTTTGAGAAAAACTTTACTGCACATGCGCCAAACATTGATTTGTATGCCTCTTTCCTATCCGACCTTCTGTCTACATCTCGCTACCCCTCCCCCCCCCCCCCCCCTCTACATACAAACCTCTTCCCGAACATCACCCTTTCCCCCTCTTTCTTCCACATGCACGCACAATCACTCCGACACGCATGCTTCTGCATATACTCTATTCCTTACACACACACACACACACACACACACCACACACACACACACACACCATACTAGAGACAAAAGCAGATTGTAAACACAAAATGACAGAAGTACAGGACGTAATGTAGTTTGTAACAGTTTACGGGAAATGATTCGTTTTACACTGTGTTTTCGAGGAATGTTGGACGGTGGCAGACACTGAAAACCAAGGGGTTCCATGTTTGCACAGCCACGGAAGTGAATGCTTTCTCCGCCATGTTTCTCTCAACAAAGTTTGGGAAGTCAAAAAAGACAAAAACAAAAACAAACAAAAAAAAACAAAAAAAAAAACAAACAAACAAAAAAAAAACAAACAAAAAAAACAAAAAAAAAAACTGTCATTGGCGTAACAGAAAAAAAAAAAAACGACATCTGTGTGGAACGTAAATATTTAATCGTAGTTCCCGAAACAATATGGAATCATGGACAGGAACTGCTATGCTTTGCTCTTTGTTCAACGAGAGTTACAGTTCTTTAAAGAGAGGAGCACGGCGCTAAGATCACGTGCTTCAAAGAAGATCAGCCTGGCGGTGGAATGTTTAGCTCGTTGGACGTCCAGTTTCTTTGCCATCCAAAGAGCAAATGGTTGCTCTGTATACGTCGCTTGTGAGAAGTGAGGAAAATATGCTTGGCCGAGGACAGAGAATGAGAATTTTGGAAGAAAAGAAAAACGGTAGTAACATATGTCAAAGTATTTTCACCAATGAAAACCTTAACAATGTGAAATTTCTACTTTTTGTTTAATTCCAGAAAAAAGCAAAAAAGTGCACGACACACAACAACAAATACCAGAGGCAATAAACTCAGTAAACAGTACTGTGAACGACAAGCGTCAGCTGAGGTCAGAATCAGATATGAAAAAATAGTCTTTTTTGTCCTGATACAAAAAAGATCTCTTGTTGTGCTGGTAAGACACAAGTCTTCTGTTATCCTAGCAAGATTTGTCTCATATCCTGGCAAGACACATGTTTTGTTGTCCTAGCAAGACGGATCTCCAGATGTCCTGGTAAGACGGACCTCCTGGTGTCCTGGCAAGACGTATCTTTTGCAGTCCTGGCAAGACGCATCTTGCATCTTTTGCTGTCCTGGCAGGACGCATCTCCTGGCGTCCTGGCAAGACGCATCTTTTGTTGTCCTGACAAGACGCATCTTCTGCTGTCCTGGCAAGACGCGTCTGTTGTCCTAGCAGAACACGTTTCTTGTTGCCCTGGAAAATGATCGTATTTCTCGCTGTCCTGACAAAACACGTCCATCCTGCTAAAACCTACATTGTAATCCTGGCAAAACGCATACGTCCGTAAGTGCCAGGTAAGACACACACTGTTATTCTAAAGTCTTTTGCTGTCCTGGCGAGCGCATCTCTTAGTGCCCTGATCTTATCAACCGACCTATGGCCTCATTTTGACACGGCATTAACTCTCAAGTTCGTATCTCCGGGAAAGAATGATGCAATTCTCACGTGCGCACTGGAGAGAAACAGCAACCTCACGTATTGTTGCCCGGATAACATCTTCAACCTCCCCATGAATCCCATAATGACTTACCCCATGCGGTAAGACGAGACTATTTGGTTTGATTTCGGGTCAAAGACAGCGATCTATACTGAAATAGCCTAGCCAGGGTCAACGAACAACCGAGATTCGATCTCTAGGTCTGTCAACCAAAACGATTTTCTAGAAGTATCTTGTGGATTGCTGGGACACGGCTCGCACAGGCTACATCCATTCATCTGTAGCTGGGATCCGTAAAATAAGGGATCTCAAATGCACGTCACAAGCACGTGACACATTCATAGTGCTTTCCTTTTTTTTTCCAGTCCCCAAATTCGTGACACTATATGACGAAGTTGTGTTCCCAGTAACTTCTGAAGTTCGCGCTCTTGGATGGAGTCTGTGTACGTCAGCTGAGTAGTCGGTCATGGACGGTGGTGTTTGCCCCCATCAAGTGTGTCTATACCACCACATACGCACCAGCACGCACCGCGGACACGGCATTAGCTGTCAGTCCAAGATTCCCCTCGTATACTGGTGGAAGTGTCCCAGGGGTAGCTCTCGGAGCATCTGCAGAGACACACAAGAACAGAGGGATTAGTGAGACCACGAAGAAATTTCTCTCTCTCTCTCTCTCTGAAATGGTGGTCTTACTGTTACCGTTACCGTTGCTGCTGCTGCTGCTGCTGCTGCTGCTGCTGCTGCTAATGCTGATCGTATGTTACTACTGCTGCTGCTGCTGCTGCTACTATGACCATCACTACTACTACTACTACTACTACTACTACTACTACTACTACCACCACCACCACCACTACTACTGTTGCTGCTGCTGCTGTTGCTACTGATGTTGCTGCTGCTGCAACTGCTGTTCCTGTATCACCACTACTGCTGCTGCTGCCGCCGCCATTGTGACCACTACTACTACCACTATTACCACTACTGCTATTGCTGCTGCAATTACTACCACCACTGCTGCCACGACTATTTTTCTACCACTTTTACGACTACTGCTACTAGGTGCTGCTGCTGCTGCTGCTACTACTACTACTACTCCTACTTCTACCACTACTACTACTACTGCTACTATTACTACTACCACTACTACTACTTCTACTACTACCACTACAACCACTACTGCTACAATAATAACAACAACTACTACTACTTCTACTACTACTACTTCTACTTCTACTACTTCCCACCGTATCCCATTCCGGTCTTCTTCATCATCATCGACGTAGCCATCGTCGTTGTCGTTCGGCTACTATCTACTATCGTCCACGCCTCGATCAGCAACATAGTGAATTCTTCAGTGCCGTGTGGTAGAAGAACAGAAGTAAACGTTATGAGAAAAAGAACAGAAGTAAACGTCAAGAGAAAAGAACAGAAGTAAACGTCTAAAGAAAAGAACAGAAGTAAACGTCTAAAGAAAAGAACAGAAGTAAAAACGTCAAGAGAAAAGAACAGAAGTGAACGTCTAAAGAAAAGAACAGAAGTAAACATCTTGAGAAAAGAACAGAAGTAAACGTCATGAGAAAAGAACAGAAGTAAACGTCTAAAGAAAAGAACAGAAGTGAACGTCATGAGAAAGAACAGAAGTAAACGTCTAAAGAAAAGAAGTAAACGTATAGAGAAAGAACAGAAGCAAACGTCATGAGAAAAGAACAAGAAAAACGTCGAAAGAAAAGAACAGAAAGTAAACGCCACGAGAAAAGAACAGAAGTAAACGTCATGAGAAAAGAACAGAAGTAAACGTCTTGAAAAAAAAAAAGAAAAAAAAACGTCTAGAGAAAAGAAGTAAACGTCATGAGAAAAGAACAGAAGTAAACGTCATGAGAAAAAAGAACAGAAGTAAACGTCTGGAGAAAGAACAGAAGTAAACGTCTGGAGAAAAAAGAACAGAAGTAAACGTCGAGAGGTAAAAGACGTGCAATAGCAAGCTTTTGATGATTGTCCTGAGGTAACGTGTGCATTAAACAGCAGGTGGTGACATGCCTGTGCACACAAGTCATGCATGACAACCTAATGATGCTGCGCCTATCATAAAAGACCTGCAATGAATTACTGATGATCACATGCCTGTTGTAAGAGATATGCAATAAAAGAAAATATAGTAGCGGCACGCTAGGCCTGCACGAAAGGACATGTAATAAAACGCTGGTAAAGATACATCTAAGATGAAAAAAAAAATGCAACGAAAAAGCTAATAATAACAAACATTCAGTGAACATGCAAAACAAATCTAGTTACGGTAAGCCGGCGGTAAAAAGCGTGCAAAAAAAGTCTAGTAAACAAAAGGTGTGCAACAGCAAGTTAGTGATAACAGGTCTGTCGTAAAAGGGTGTGCAATGGAAAAGTTGGCGATAAAAGGCTTTTGTCCAAGGCGCGCTACAGCAAGCTGATGTTTACAGGCCTGTAGTGAATGACATGTAATAACACGCTAGCGCTAACAGGCCTGTGGTAAATGGGGTGTAAGGAGAACCTAGTGTTAACAGGCCTGTGGTAAATGGTGTGCAAGGAGAACATAGTGTTAACAGGCCTGTGGTAAACGGTGTGTAAGGAGAACCTAGTGTTAACAGGCCTGTGGTAAACGGTGTGTAAGTAGAACCTAGTGTTAACAGGCCTGTGGTAAATGGTGTGCAAGGAGAACATAGTGTTAACAGGCCTGTGGTAAACGGTGTGCAAGGAGAACCTAGTGTTAACAGGCCTGTGGTAAACGGTGTGTAAGGAGAACATAGTGTTAACAGGCTGTGGTAAATGGTGTGCAAGGAGAACATAGTGTTAACAGGCCTGTGGTAAACGGTGTGCAAGGAGAACCTAGTGTTAACAGGCCTGTGGTAAACGGTGTGTAAGGAGAACCTAGTGTTAACAGGCCTGTGGTAAACGGTGTGTAAGGAGAACCTAGTGTTAACAGGCCTGTGGTAAACGGTGTGTAAGGAGAACCTAGTGTTAACAGGCCTGTGGTAAATGGTGTGTAAGGAGACCTAATGTTAACAGGCCTGTGGTAAATGGTGTGTGATATGAACCTAGTGTTAACAGGCCTGTGATAACTGGTGTATAATATGAACCTAATGTTAACAGGCCTGTGGTAAATGGTGTGTAATATGAACCTAGTGTTAACCGGCCTGTGGTAACTGGTGTATAATATGAACCTAGTGTTAACAGGCCTGTGGTAAACGGTGTGTAATATGATGAACTAGTGTTAACAGGCCTGGTAAACGGTGTATAATATGAACCTAGTGTTAACAGGCCTGTGGTAACTGGTGTGTAATATGAACCTAGTGTTAGCAGGCCTGTGGTAACTGCTGTGTAATATGAACCTAGTGTTAGCAGGCCTGTGGTAACTGGTGTGTAATGACAAGCCAGTGATATTAGGCCTGTGGTAAAGGAGTGCAACAAGCCAGTGATAAAAGGCCCTTGCTAAAAGGCATGCAGTCACACGCCAGTGATTGATAAACCTGAGGCAAAAGGCATTCTCATATGGAACAAGTTCACTTCGAACCGGAACACCAAATCGTAGCGGGAGAACCTCAACGGAGCACGCCCATTAAAGCCAACGCAAAGTCATTGACCGGACACCGTCACAATCATTCTGACGTCACTGTCTGCTGACTGGCCAATTCCTGCATGTTGCTTGTGATGGCCGACGGGTGAATCATTTAGCGGGGGAGTTGAAGGATTTTACACCTAGCGGGGAACGTCTCCGTATCACCAGTACACACGGAATAAAGGTCTTCAGTTCACACCTCAGACTCCGATGGAACCGTCAGACAAGCATCGGTAAATTCCCCATGTTGCTCTAGTTCCAACTTCTCACAAACCTTACGGCATGCACGTGCGCGCACAGACACAGACTAAAACAGCGTGAACAGAGCACTGGCGGTTCACGTGGCCTGTTACATCACTGCAGTTTTATTTGTGGCCTGGTGAATAATGCATTCGCGAAGGCAACCAAAACATTCCCAGTTCCGTAGTTCATGGCAACAGTCTTGTTTTAAGCGAAAGGCGGTTTTGTTTTGCTCTTACTCATTTTTAGCTTTATTTTTTTTTCTTTCTTTTATTCTTTTCTCAGCGCTGGATGCGATCTGAAGTGAGGACCAGAGTGCTAGTCTATCGGAAAGGACGGTGAACCGAGACCCTGTGTGCCGCGTTGCAGCACGCATTTAACTCACGTAAAAGAACCCTGGGCAAGCATCCATTTTAGCAAGTAAACAACACAATATAACAGAATACAACGCAACGCGACACACTTTAACACGACAGAATATAATAGAATATAATAACGTAATACAATAACACCACGGAATGCAATGTAACACAACACAACACAACACAACACACACACACCACACACACACACACACCACTACAAAACCACAGAATGCAATGCAATACAGCAGAACAGAATACAATAGCACGCAACACCAGTTCAAACAACACAACAGAATATACAACACATCATGGAACAACACGGTACAAGTACAACTCAACACAACAGAAAAAAAAAAAAATACAACAGCATTACAATCATCAACTGGCATGGTGCAGTGGTAAGTGTTAAAGGGTTGCGGATAGCAGGTAATAGGGTTCGGTTCCCAACCGAGAAATTGATATGTGAACTTCGGTCCCAGCAAAGCTCCCACCCATAGCTGAGTGTACCTGAGAATACTGGAACAGCACTAGCAAGGTCCATTCACCTGATGGATGTCTTAGAGTATTGCTAAAAAAAAAATTCCCAACCAACACTGCAGGTGTTCGTATTTCCTGGACGCGGTTTACGCCGTAACATATCACTCTGGAGGAAGCGTTGAGTAACGTCTTGTTGTGGAGATCTCTGGCAGGACCAGAACTAGGGTATGATTTTCATTATCCTCACCCTTACTGAACGTTTTTAGAAAAAAAAATTAGGAAGCCGTTCAAGGCCTGATGTCATGGTCATACGGAAATCAGATAGGAAAAACAACAACAGCAACAACAACAACAACAACAACAATAACAACACAGAATGCAACATGATGCAGTACAACACAACAGCCATACCACTCCCACCCCCACCCCCACACAACAATGCAATGGAATACAACAAAAACACAGGAAAACAATACTACACAAGACATAACAATGCTGTGCAACATTATCCAACACACCATAATGCAACAATACCAGTATAACTCAAAACAAAACACTACATTACACGTGACGTATTTTAACTGCAATTCCATCGCATTTTGTTGCAACGCTGGCATCAGATGAATCAACAAGTCTTCTCCCGTCAATAACGAAGATCGATTTTGCCACTTTCCGCCCACCTCATAACGGAAATACCCATTCTCACACACCGTGACGTGTCATGAACACACTACGTGTCATGCTCTGTCACCAGGTCACAACACGAACATGAATAAAAACGTGCGGAAATACATTATGCAGCAACCTACATGAATTCAGAGGTTAAAACATACACACAGACATACAGCCACTCCCAGCTCACGAATTAAAATAATGAAATCCGAGCCGAGATTGTCAACACAACATTCTGAACCAATATCCTGGAATCTTCGTCAACCATATAAAATCATTGGCGTTTTACAAATGAACCTCACGGCAGAGACAGAACCTCAAACAATACTCTACTTCGCGTGAAGCGACTGTGCACCGGAGAAAACAACAACAACAACAACAACAACAACAACAACAGCAACAACAATACTCAACAAACAACAAGAAAGCAGGCTAAAATATAAACAAGCACGCAAAACTGAGCTCAAAGTAAAGCTTGTACGATTAAAAACACAATACAAAAGAAATTAATTTTAAACAAATATATCATCTTAAGACATTACGAGCAACAGATATTTTTAAAAAAAAGAACGCGCCGAACAATTCTCATCAGATCATATGCAGCATAAGAATGAAAAAGAAAAAAAAAAGAAAAAGAAAGAAAAGAAAAAAGAGAGAAGACGAAAAGAAAAAAAAAGAAAGAAAGAAAGAAAAAAGAAAAAGAAAAAAGAAGAAGTGAAGAACCAAGGCAGCGCTCACAGGCAGCAGACACAGCAGGGTTGTGAACCAGGGGGTAGGAGGACATCGTGGTCAAACTGTTGTCGGCGAAACCCTGAACCCCGGCGGTGGATGGTTCGCTGTATAAGATGGGACCTGTGACGTCATAACCATCATCATCATCCTTCTGTTAGTACGCTGCGAGTCTCTCTCTCTCTCTCTCTCTCTCTCTCTCTCACACACACACACACACACACACACACACACACACACACACACACACACACAGAGGGAGAGAGAGAGAGAGAGAGAGTATTCTCATTCCCTCAATTGCCGACTATCAAAACACTGAAATGAAAACTGTTAGTTAGTTACTCAGTATGTTTAAAATGGCTAGATGTTGGTTGTATAATTCCTTCAAGGACAAACTGAAGGTTCCACATACATTTCAGTTAGAAATGGCTTGTTACCCGGCATGCTTCAATAACAAACTATTTTCTCTTTTCAACAAGGAAAGATCACTGCATGCGCCTGAGTCAAGACGAAGATTTGTATCCCTTGGACCCATGTTCGGGGCATGTGAGAAACACAATGGTGAAACATCATCATCATCATCCATCATCTTCATCATAATTATTGTCATCATCATCATTATCATCATCTCTGTTACTCTCATCATAATTCGGGAAACGGTATAACGAAACATAATCGTCATCATCATTACTTTTTTTTTTTTTTTTAACTGTTGTTATTATTGTGATCATTGCATTCGTCAATAGCATCATTATTTTGTAACATTGTCAATCTTGTCATTGTTATTCAATAAAGTCATAGATTTACATGTCACCGTCAGCCTGGCTAGCGATCCAACCTCGCTGCACTGTGTATTACCTAACAACATAAGCCCCCAACAATTCATGGCAACAGAGAGAATAACGATGTTCAAGAGGCGGGGGGAAGCACTTAACAGCGACTACCTCCACAAAAGCGACAGTCATTATTGATGAACGCGGAGCGACTCCCTGGGTTCGATTGAACCACGATTCCAACCGTAATGTCAGGCTAAAACGGCGGACTTTTAACGGCTGTTCCTAATCGAACGAACTATTAGTTTACGTAAGTAAATTGCGGCAAAGGTACATAAAGCTAGGTCCGGGAAGGGGGGGGGATAAGTATCTTCCCCCCTTGGCTGGCTGCAGGTTTCTTGCTCATTTTGAGGGCATTCATCACTTCCTGTTGATCTGACTGCCTCTCAGTCTGCCTCCTGCTCACAGGCTGGCTGGCTGTTCACCAGCCTCTGACCACAATGTATTGCGGAGGCCACGTTCTGACTCGGACTGTGACACACTGTCAAAGTCTACAGCACCAACACGGTGGTACACTGGCGGGCAAAAGGCTGCATGCAGGGAGGAGTGGGCCGACCTAGCTGAAACCCGTAACAAGCTGGCATGGGTGGTTACCAGAAAGGGCAGCACAGCGAACTGAACAAGTCTCTCGTGGCGCGCCGGTGACTGACCTGTGCGCGTGCGAAAGGGACTGTGGCAAAGGAGAAATAGCTGGAAAGCTGAACAAAATACTAACCCTTTGTCCTCTACGTAGATTTGTGCTTCAATTACTGAACACTGTCCCGCGATCTCATTCTAACAAGTCGTGCTGCGACGATCTTTGATTATTGTTTGATTGGCAAATTTTTGTCCCTGGAGAGAAACCCCTTCCTGCCCCCCCCCCCCCCCCCCCCCCCCCCCCCCCCTCCTCCCCCTCCCCCTTTCCCTGAAAGATGTTGCTTGGCGGTGGTGGACGGGGATAGCTCATTTCAGCTGTTGAGCTTCGAACTGTTTGTGAATGCTGTTTTAGCAACACTTTTTTTGTCCAAAATTTAACTAATTATCTTTTCCAAAGTACAGTGAGCTTGAATACCCACAGCCGAACCGAAGGAAACGTTTAGGCCTACTCATTAATCGAGAATGTCAATCGGATCAACACAATCACGGATTCATTTCCATCACAGGTTACTTTCCCTTGCACGATCTGAACAATGTTGAGCGATTCTTTTTTCATCCTCGGACTTAGGATCCCAGCGTAATTCTCCAGTCCTAGAACGCGCAACACACGGATCACCGATCTATCTTTGTGAGCTAAAAATTCGCCCAATGAAGAGAGCGGCCTTTAGGCACGTTTCGTCATTGCTGTGTGTTACCTCCGACCGTTAAACATGCCCCTGAACTATGCAGTTGAATGACAAAATGGCAGAATATCGAACTATCAATAATTCACAGGCAAGTACTCAAAATCCGCCATTGGATGAAGTGACGAAACTGCTGAGTCACTGTCGTGGTTGAAGAAAGTAAGTGCAAAGTGGTATTGACATCGGGATGAACTTTTATCATAAAGCACTTTTGAAACAGTTCTTTCGAATGTAAGAATAACTTTAAAAGTTTCTGGGTCAGCTGCACAGTTACTCTCTCTCTCTCTCTGAATGGTCATTGCTCTATCTTTCTCACTCGTTCCAGTATTTTCACCCATTATACAGAAGGCTGTTGTATAGGCTCTCTCTCTCTCTCTCTCTCTCTCTCTCTCTCTCTCTCTCTCTGACGAAATACACTTTTTGTTCTTCTGCCCTGCTCTCAATGAACTACGGCAGCAGGAATATATTCCATTTAAATACTATGTAAATCCATGTCAATTTCGTGTGACGACGAATAAAAATCAAGGTATTTTGAGAAATTTTGTGTATGTATTTGTACAGAGCCTTTAAGATACGAAATGCTGTGTTTAGTTAACAATGTACTGTAACGCCAATGTTATATGAACATTGCTACCTTGGTATGAAGTTAATATTTGAGTCAGTAGATTACACATTATGCACGTGTGTGGTAAACTGTACTTCATGTATTTGTGTACTATTTTGTTGTTGTTATTATGTTTTATATGCTATGTTTTTGGATGTGATCCCCCTTCAGAAGGGGCTGTGGCCTATCTGAATGAAATCCATTTCATTTCCATTTTCATTTCATTTCATTTCATTTCTCTCTCTCTCTCTCTCTCTCTCTCTCTCTCTCTCTCTCTCTCTCTCACACACACACACACACACACACACACACACACACACACACACAATACATACCATCTAAACGGCCATTGGGCACGGTGTTCTCGTGCCTAGAAATGGTGTCAGTTCGGTGAGCGTGTAGTCCTGCCCCCGGGGGTCACTGGGCGAGTGAGTGGTCACCTCCTGCTTGACGCTGCCGTCCTCACTGGAGCTGTTCGCCCCGTCGCTGTGAGGGGACGTGGAGCTGCTGCGCTTCTTGGTGCACACACTGCGGCAGATCCTGTGACACAGGAATCACAAACGTTGACGATTTGCTAGGAGGAGGGTGTCGACGTAGGCAGTTCAATCTACCCCCCCCCCCCCCCCCCCCCTCCTCCTCTACCCCCTCACCTCTTCGTCAAATACTGTCACTGCTAATATCACACACACACGCACGCACGCACGCACGCACACTACAGAAAAAAAAGCCGCCAAGGAAACGGATCACACTATCTAAGCGCGCTACACCATTCTATTGTCACTCTATCACCATCTCTACTCTGTTCATCAACGAGTACGTTGTTTCTGTGGTTTGGTTTGGTTTGTTTGTCCGTTTAGTTTTCGGTGAGACGGGAGTGGAGTGGGGTGTGCGCGTGGGGGTGGGGTGGGAATGCATTCTGCAGAACGAGGTCTCCAATACGTTAATATCTATTCTTGAAGACAGAATCAGTGTGAACACTGTGTGAAGATTAGGCTGTCGAGTGCCGATAGGCCAATGGGATGGGTGATATAAGTACTTTCGCAGACAAAAACAAAACAAAACAAAAAAAGAAACCCAGCTCAACTGCGGTGAACCTCGGAGTTCGCTCGAGAAAGGAGGAAGAAGAAAGAGACGGTGAGCGTGTTGATAACCCTTTCATACTGAGCGAAGAACACCACCACTGTTTCGCACTAATCCTGAGGACAGACAAAGGTCACTCTCTGCCACAGAAAAGAGTCGTGTTACACTAAGATCTATTAAAAAAAAAAAAAAACAAACTTTCTCTGTTTTCTTTTTACAGTCTGGGCACCCACCACCCCCAAAACCTCCCCTCTCCCTGTCCCCCTCACTCCTAACCCCACCTCCCTCCTCCCTCTGCCTGACAGTGCATCTGGGCAGAGACACAGATACGGTCTGCTTCAAGTTGATATTGCCCCCCCCCCCCTTCCTTGTCCCCTTCACCCCTAACCCCCCTCTCCCCTCCCACTACCTGACGATGCCCCTCGGCAAAGACACAGATACGGCCTGCTTCAAATTAACATTGCCTGTTTCCTCTTTAAATAATTGTGGCAGCATGCAATGTTTGAATCTGTTCTGGGTGACCGTTGAACGCTGCTGCGCGTTTGTCCTGTCTGTTGAGAGCGCCACTGAGGGACAGCGAGGCAATGGGGAGGGGTACCCTGGGCTTTTTTCAGGTCATTTCTGCGGTAGGTGCTGTCACAGGCACTGTCAGATGAACAGTAGTTTGTCCCACGAGAAGAGGATTTTGTTTAGACTGGTACTTGACAAGCTTAGGGGGAGGGGAGGCGAAAAGATATTTTCGTCGCACCCCCCTCCCCCCCCCCCCCCCCCCGCCCCTCCGCTTACCGTAGGGAAGCGCCGCCATCTCCCTTCTTCTTCCCCACCCCCATCCCTCCTCTCACGATTCCATGCCAATGCTGACAAATGTGTAAGCCCAGACTCTTAATCTTTCTGAGCGATGTTCATCCCTTACTTGGAAAGCATCCAAATTATTTTAAGTAATACCACCCTCTCATTCGCTTCCACCCTCATCCTTCACTTCTATCCTGCACGCAGACAAAAGGCAACTTGGAGCAGGGTCTTTGTTCTTTGGTTTTGTTTGTATGCCTGAACGAACTTGTGTATATTTGTGACCTTTGACCCCAACACGAGTTTTGTTCTGCACCTCAGCCATTTTCTCCCTAGTGCCTAAAATAGTAGGGTGGGACTGGGGGGGGGGGGGGGGGGGGGGGTCAGGTTACCCATTTTGCCGCACTAATTGAAAATTACTCTCCAATCATTTTTTTGATCATGTGTAAGTCTGATAGAAAATTAATCTCCAGTCATTCTTACACATACGTAAGGTACTTGATTTGGCAAAAATTCAAAGCCAGCAAAGGTGTAACAGCTCATTTCGGTTGTTCTTTTATCGACAAACAAACAACAACAAAACAAAAAACAAAACAAAACAAAATTAAGAACAAAAAGACATGTTTTGTGGGGCCCAACTTTACACTGGGCATACATCAAATTTTGTTTGTCCGATTTGAAAACGGTTTTCCACCATTAAAACGAGTATTAAATGCACATTTAGACAGTAAAAGGTTAAAATCATTAAAACGCAAAATAGACCAGAGGTATCTTTGTCTGTTGTGAAGGTTAATGCAAGTTATTCGTTCAATATTTCTTATGACTTGTTTTTTTTTTTTTTTTTTAACCTAACTTTAACTGTAACACAATAAGCAATTAGCACAACACGTCATACACCTTCTCTCTCTCTTTTCGCCTCGTTCTAGTCACTGACATTGTCAGCAGCAGCGGTCAACGCCTTATATTCCTTTCCTGACCAAGTTAGAGCCACTCAGTCTATTCTGTTACAATAGTGTTCAGTATTATTAGAATCTGGTTTGGGGGAATCATGCTCCTTGAAAGCGATGTTGTTGTAGTACTGACTCTTGCAGTTCATGCTGTTTACAATGTCATCTGCTGTTTCACTTTGGCTCTGTGGACATACAGCTCAAGTAATAAGATACCAGAATTCACCGATTGCTACTATTTTTGGGGGAAAAACAACAACAGATGCGCACTGGTTGTCACGCACACACACACACACACACACACACACACACACCACCACCACCACCACCACCACCACCACCACGACACTACATCACACCACCACCCCATCACACAATCTAATCCATTAAGGATGCCGAGGCAGAATTATTCTTTGACAACGGCAACTGAATAATTAAACTTTAATTTTCATCCGCCGCTCGCCCTGTCAGTCCCCTCCACTGGACAGTCCGTCTCCCAAACCTCCAGCCTTTCCCTGACCCTCCGAGGGCGGATTAAGGCGGAGGCGACCTCGAGGGCAATTCATGCGCTGCCTATCAGGCAGCCAATGAGTTGATTTCCTCACGGGCTCTGGCCTCACCCTCGGGCTTTGTAGGGGGGGAAAAAGTCTGGAATCTGTTAAAACAGGGTAGGGTTTTGTTGGCGCCATGGTAAACGCCCCTTCTATGTTGAAGCCTCTGCAGGTTGCTTAGGCCTTGATACGAGCGCTCTGCTTGTCTTGGACTTTCGGTTTCTCCTAGTCTTTGTCTGCTTTGGGCTATAATGAATGTAAACGACATGATTTTAACAAAACTGGATATGTTGGTTTTCTCTTGGTCTGTAAGACGATTGCCTTCCTTTTTTTTTTTTTTTTTTTTTTTTTTTTTTTTTTTTTTTTTTACCTTTTGACCATGAAAGAAGGTCAGATCAGTTATCGTACAGGCCAGGCATTAACAGTTCTTACGCATTGTTGCAAGTCACATCGAAGTCGGTCCACAAACTGGCAAGAACTGGTGCCTCTACATGGAGATGACTCATTGGTCTTACACATTAGACTCGCAGCTGAAAAAAAAATCACAAGCGGCACTCGGAGACATGTACGTGGGAGACCGACATGTGCGCATGATTGGGACGCGCGCGTGTGTGGGACTCGAAGGACAGATGGACCCCCGGCGTGACTCGGACACTTGTGGGAAAACACGTGAGTCACGCGCATAACGTCTATACTGACAACTTGTGAAAAGACAATTTTATCTGAAAACATACAAGACACAAAATAAACGGCGGTTTCTGAAAACATTCAAGCACACATAAACAAGGTTTTCTGAAAACGTATAACATATACGTAACGGTGTCTTCTGAAAGTATATGAGACACACATTTAAACAGCGTTTTCTGAAAACACACAAAACTCGCAAAAATAGTCAGACACGCGTAAACAGTGCTTTCTGAAAAACAAATGAACAAATGTCTGAAAACACAAGAAACACACATATGAACAGGATTTTCTGAAAACGTATGAGGCCCACGTTAACAGTTGTTTTCTGAAAACCTGTGGGACGCACAGCTAAACAGTGTTTTTGAAACCCAAGAGTGCGCTTACCTTAATGAGACACACTGCCCACACTTACGCCGACGTACACACTTGCAAAGATACAAGGAACCAACACAAACGATGTCATCCCAATAAACAAACAAACAAAAAAACAAAAAGAAAAAAAAAATGTAAAAAGAAGAAAAAAAAAACCCAGAAACTTACGGTAGACATATGTCGTTTGGGCATTCTCTCTCTCTCTCTCTCTCTCTCTCTCTCTCTCTCTCTCTCTTCCTCTGTCTCTCTCTCTTTCTCTCTCTCTCTCCTTTCCCCCTCTATCTCTCATTCTTTCCCTGTCTGTCTGTCTGTCTGTCTCTCCCTCTCTCTCTCTCTCTCTCTATCATTCTTTCTCTATCATTCTTGCTCTCTCTTCCTCCCTCCCTCCCCCCCTCTCTCTCATTCTTTCTCTCTCTCTCCCCATTCTCTCTCATTCTTTCTCTCTCTCTCTCCCTCTCCCTCATTCTCTCTCTCTCTCTCTCTCTCTCTCCCTCCCCTCCCCTCCCTCCCCCTCTTTCTCTCATTCATTCTCTCTCCCTCCCTCTCTCTCTCCCTCTCTCTCTCTCTCTCTCTCTCTCCTCTCCCTCCCTCCCTCTACTTTCATACTTTCTCTCTCCCTCCCTCCCTCTCTCTCTCTCTCTCTCCCTCTCTTTCTCTCACTCTTTCTCTTTCTCTCCCTCTCACCTGTTAATGGAGCTGACGCTGGGCAGTTTATCTCTGGGACAGACGCCCTCTGCCTCCAGCCTGTTGCGGATCTCCCAGGCGAAGATGGAGGGGTTGTCGGCCTTGTAGCGAGAGATGGCCTCCACCACTTTCGGGGTGGCCACCTTGGGTTTGGATCCCCCGATAGTGCCTGGCTTGATGGAGCCCGTGCTGCGGTACCTGCATCACACACCCCCGCCACTAGGTTGGAAGAATGTTGTGCATTGCTGTGTGCTGTAGTAGGGTATAGAATCCTTTGGAACTAAAACTCACTGACGTAGAGAAAAAAATCACCGAAAGGGTAAGAATACGTATGATGCTATTTCTCTGACGGCTTATCATTGAAAGGGGAAGAATACGTATTGTACTGTTTCTTTGAGATATTATCGACTGAAACGGTAAGAATACGTATTGTACTGTTTCTTTGAGATCTTATCAACTGAAAGGGTAAGAATACGTGTTATACTATTTCTCTGAGATTTTATCAATGAAAGTGCAACAATAACTATTATACTATTTCCTTGCGTCTTATCACTGAAATCATAACAATACGTATATATACTATTTCTTTAAGGTCTTATCGCTGAAAGCGCAAAATACGTGTTATAATATTTCTTTGAGGTCTTATTATTGAAAGGGCAATGATACGTATTATACTATTTCTCCGAGTTGTTATCATTGAAAAGGTAAGAAAACGTATTATGCTATTTCCTCGACGTCTTTTCACTGAAATGTTAAGAATACGTGTTATACTATTTCGTCTTTTCACTGAAATGTTAAGAATACGTGCTATACTATTTCTTTGAAGTCTTATTACTGAAAGGGTAACAATACGTATTATGCTATTTCTTTGAAGTCTTATCACCCACCTATAATCTTGCGGTCGAAGTCCCTGCATTGTAATTTGAGTTCAACGATCTACTTTATTCACGACTTTAAGGTAAAGTTCTGTTGTCATGCAATAGGAACACGCCGACCATTTTAACAACCAGCGTGATGCTGGTGAGTACAAGAAAACAAACAAACAAACAAACACCTTCATACTTGTGTAATGACAGAAGAGGGAAACAAACTGTCTACAAATGTTTGCCTAAAAACTACGTTCTCTATCTTCGATTTCAAAAGAAGCGAGAAAACCAACAACACACATTTTGGGTGTGTAATGACCGTAAAGGAAAACAAACTATTAGTCTGAAAATATTCGCTTCAAAAGTACGTTCTCTATTCTTGATGTTAAAAGAAATGGAAAAAACACAACAAAAAACATGAACACTTTGGGTCTAATGACATCAGACGGAAACAAACTATTAGTCTACAAATGTTTGCTTCAATCTTATGTTCTCTGTCCTTGATTTCAAAACAAGCGAAAAAAAAAACAAAACATTTTTAACGAAAAATAAAATCTCGTTTTTTTCGTTGGAATGCGTCAACCAGTTCACTTAACCTTTTGACCTGTTGGTCACATCAAAGCAGATTTCTGTTTGTGTACATTCATTTGCTTCATACAAACGTATATTAACTGCCGAACTTAAAATCAAACGATTCAAACGAGTGTTCAACAACAACAACAGCAAAGTAACCAAATCAAATCATATGCAGTCTTAGCCCCAGAAGAAACACACCGTGCTCTGGCCTGCCGTCCTGGTTTAACATTAAAACAGAACCTCCTCCACTTCAGTACCTGTGAACAACACTTCTGTCTCAGAGGTAACGGTGCACTGATAGAAGATAGAAGATATATTTGCAGATTGATCAACTCACTTTCTTTTTTTTTTTTTTTTTTTTTTTTTTTTTTTTTTTTTTTAACCAAACATTCTGTTGGCGTTTCTCGATAAACTATTGAGATTGATCATCTCACTTCACCAAATATCATGTAGGCTTTCTCGATAAACTTTTGAGATTGATAATCTCACTTTACATAAATATTCTGTAAGCTTTTCTCGATGAACTATTGAGACTGATCATTTCATTTTCATCCATTATTCTGTAGGCTTTTTTTTTTCGATGAACTATTGATATTGATCATCTCATTTTCACCAAATATTCTGTACGCGTTTTCGATAAACTGTTTAGGCTGATCATCTCACTTTCACCAAATATTCCTAAGTCTTTTTTCAAATAAACTATTGAAACTGGTCATCCCCTTTTCACCAAATAATTTGAAGGCTTTTCTCGGTAAACTATTGGAACTGATCACGTCATTTCCACCAAATATTCTTTGGGATTTTTTTTTTTAAAGATAAACTAATGTTGTTGCTACACACATTAATTTAACTGAAAAGTAAAAGAAAAACCACAAAAGCAGTAGAAGACATGTGGACCTCGGGGTAATCCCAGAAGACAAAGTCACGCTACTCACTTGGCGATGATCTTGCTCACGCAGCCGTGGGAGACTCGGAGCAGGCGGGAGATTTCGGTGGGTTTGTGTGTTCCTTTTTGTACAGATCAATGATCCGTCTTCGTGTCTCCGGATTCAACGGACGGCCGTTTTTCAAAGCGACCCCCCCAGCTGGTTGACTCCTCCCGAATCTGCAACATCGACGACCCCGAAGGATATCATCACATGGCTGATTTTGCTGGATGTAGATGAACATACTGTGTAATACTGTGCGTTTGCTGCATGCCCTCACTCATTACGGTCAGTTATTGTCCTTTTTTTGATTGTGTCTTTCAATGGTCTCACAAGTTTTGTTCGTTTGTTTTTTATTCTATTTTATTTTTGGGGAGGTTGTTCATATGATCAGTACGTAAATTTATTCATTCTGCTATCGTTCATGTAACGAATGTGAAAAGTGGATTAAATTTCCTTTTCGAAAAAAAAAAAAAAAAAAATGCATGCACGTGGTGTTAAATTACTATAATGATAAGTTAAAGCAAAAAGGTTAACCATGATGATGATCGAGCTCACAATTTCTACTACCATTACCAATACAACAACAAACACATATCACTGATTAGTCAGATAATGACGATCACCATGATGACAACAACAATGGCGAGATCGACCATAAAACAGTCAGGACATGGCGGACCTCTTTGGAGCAATAAACAAACAAAACAAAAACAAAACAAACAAACAAAAAAAAAAAAGAAATGGAGAGAGAATGGGGAGTGCGATGACCGGGGGAAAACCTGGAGGAGAAACAAATCAGTTTAGAAAAAAAAAAGAAAAAAAAATCAACTGCCCGTCCTCCTGGTTCCACAAGTGCTCTTTAACTGATCCCCTCCCATATTTCTGTTCTCTGTTCTCGGGTCACGCCCCCCCCTTTACCCCCCCCCCCTCTCTCTCTCTCTCTCCTCTCTCTCTCTCTCTCTCCTCTCTCTCTCTCTCTCTCTCTCTCTCTCTCTCTCGCGAGTCGCGATGTGTGTGTGTATGTGTGTGTGTGTGTATGTGTGTGTATGTGTGTGTGTTTTGCGCAGTGAAACATATTCTTTCAAAGTGCTGGGATGTGCGCGATGTGAGACGTAAACATTTTAAGGCAGCAGACTCCATGAAAATCCTTGTTCAGAGATATCCCAGCTGGTGTGATCTTTGAATTTCTGAAAGATCAAAAATTAAAAAAAAATTGTGATCCAAGATTTTACAGAAGAAAGATTTTAACAAAATGTCCGGTGTGTTTTCAGAAATTGTATTTCTAAAAAGTGGTGTAATGGGTTTAAAAAAATCTTTTTATCTAATGACTTGTGAGTTGACTTCAACGCGGGTGACAGCCTTAATATGGCCCTTTGCGGTCGGCTGAGCTATAAACAACATTACCTTATCTTACCTAACCTTACCTTACCGTGTGTCTGTCTCTGTCTCTGTCTCAGTCACTGGTCCGTCAATCCCTCTCCTCTCTCTCTCTCCCTCCCTTCTCTTCCTCCCTCCTCTCTCTCTCTCTCGGATAACTCTCTCTCCCTCCTCTCTCTTCTCCTCTTCGTCTCTCTCTCTCTCTCTTTTCTTCTCTCTAAGTGTGCCTGCGTGGTTGTGTATATCTCTGTGTGTTGCATGCGGCGTGCGTACACGTGCGCACTTGAGAGAGAGAGAGAAAGAGAGAAGAGAGAGAGAGAGAGAGAGAGAGTCAGACGCACAGACAAAGACAGAAAAAGCAAGAGAGAATAGGAAAGGGACAGACAGGCAGACAGACAGACACACGCACACAGAGGACAGGCACACACAGATATACAGACAGATAGACTGACAGACAGACAGTACAGACAGACAGACAGACAGAGGACATGCGTGTTTAGCCAGACCACCAGTGAGGCATACTTTGTAACCCGAAGAAACCCAGAGCGATGTGATCTTCCTTTTCATCTGCTATCATGTGCCATGGCTTCCCATACCCCCAGACTTTGCAGACACGCACAGCCCCCACGCAACCACTTCTGAGCTCTCCACTAGTACGCTGACTCTTATTCCTTTACGCCGAGGACAAACAAGACGCACGGGCTAGCCACGTGTAGTGGCCTTAGACGCAGACCTCTAGCTTCACAACAAGAACATTACTAAACACTGCGGCTGCGTACGTCGGCGGCCGAGCGCACAACCTACACCAGCACACACACACAAATTCAACACACGACACAGCACATCACATGCACACACACACGCACGACACACACACACGTACACACTAGGCGACACAACACACACACTGCGCGCTCAATTACAGCACGACACACATGCCCACACACACACGGATTGTGCAACTACACTACAGTCACAGACACACATACCTGCGATAGAAAGAGATTGTGGTCGGAATAGAGAAGAGACAGTAGCTATCCGGTGATCAGTATACAGACATACACAGTTACAAGGGGCATAGCATCAACCGACAGACTAAGCATAAGAAGACAAATGGCCATTGCCATGGTTTGCGCTAATGTTTTGTCCCACGAAACCCCGTCGTAAAGGTATTGGGCTAGTTCATAGGTCTAATCACCGACTTCTGTAAATAGCAATCGTATCTGAAAGCTGTTCCGCATCTATTTCCTTAGCTATGATGGATGGGCATGATGATATGGCCATTATTCTTCTTCCCTCTCTAGGGGCCAATGTTTTCTTTCTGCTTCCTGCTCTTTTCGTCCTCCTTCTCTAATGGCCAGTTATCTTCTTTCATTCGTCCTCTTGCTTATGGGCCAGATTTTCCCTCCCTCATTCACTGCTTGTGTTCGGGGCGTAAGGAATTTTTTTTCGGCGGAACATACGCTTTTCCCCACCAAGCGGAAGGTCTCACTTTTCCTTCTTCTTTTTTCCTTTCTTTTTTCCGTAGTCGCTTTGCGTCGTTTAGGGCCAGTTTCTCTTCTGTACATTTCGTTAGCTTATCCAAGTTTCTGCTCATCGGCGAAACGCCCGTCTTTTCCCTTTCCTTTCCAATTTTTTTTTCTTTTTTTTTTCCATTTACGCTATTGTTTTTTCCCTTCTCTTTTCTCTTTGTCCTTTTTTGTTCTTTTTTGCCTTTTTGTTTTCAACCCGACCGCCTTTTTCTTTTTCCCCCTCTTTCCGTTCTATTCTTTCTATTTTTTTTTTCTCATGTTTATAGTTTTTTTTTTGCCGTATCTCTGTCTTATTATACCCGCGATTCTTCGGTCCCTCGCATAACTCAAGGCCTTCCTCCATCCGCGCGCCCCCCCCCCCCCGTCCCCCGTCCCGCTCCCCCCCCCCACTCCTCATCCCCCCCCCTCCTCTCCCCATCCCCGTCCCCCCTCCAACCCACTCCGCCCTCTCCCACTCCCCCCTCGCTCCCGCCTCCCCCGCTCACCCCCCCCTCTGCCCACCCCCCGTACCCCGCACCATACCCCCTTCCCCTCCCCCCCCCCCCCCCCCGTGGGGGGTGGCATCCCCCTCCCCCCGCCTCCGCTCCCATCTCAACCCCCGCTCCCCGTCACCCCCTCTGCCCCCATCCCACCTCATCCCCTGACCCCCACCCCCCGCCCGCCCCTCCCCCGCCCGCCCTCCCCCCCCCCCCCGCCGCCCCACGCCCCCCCCCGCTCGCCCACCCCCCCCCGCGTCTTTTCCCTCTTTTTCCGCTCATCATTCAGTCAAAGTCAATACCCACCCTACGTCCCAAGCGGAGTCGCTGTCCTCCCGTGTCCCCCATTTTTCTTTTCAAGAGTTTTTGCACTTAGACTAAGAACCAAAAGACGACAAACGAACACACAAACAACACAAACACGCGACAAAACCTTATACGAACGAAGTACGCCAGCAGGCACTGAAGCCATAGAAATCCCACGGTGACTGATTGATCATTGATGCGGTTTTCTAACAACCTGGTACCTTATCCCAACAATATATCAACCCGTGGACCTTTTCCCCCTTTTCTTATTAGTCTCTTGTCCTTTTCCCCCTCCCTTATCCTTTTCTTCGTTCCCTCCTCCGTTCTTTGTTCCTTAAATCTTCCGCTTTCTTTCTTATCCTCTTTCTCCGTTCCCCCGCCCACCACTCCGCGCCCGGCCGCCGTCCGCGCTTTCTTGCCCCCCCCGCCCGTTCCCCCGCCCGCCCGCCCCGTTTAGCTTTTCTTCTCCGTTCTTTCTTTCTTTCGTTTCCCGCCGCTCCGGCCCGCCTTGTTCTTTCTTCTTTTTCTGGGAGAAAGAGAGAGAGGAGAGAGGAGAGAGAGCGGGAGGGAGGGAGGGAGGTAGATTAGAGGGATGGAAACGAAGCGTACAGTAGAGATACTAGACAGTACTGAAAATAAAACCGAGTGATCGAGTAAAATGACATATAGCATTTAACAAGAACAGATAGATAGAGAGAGATAGAGATGCAAGTATAATATGAGATGAAGATATACAGCATATACAGACTGAATACTTCTGACAGAGTCAGAGAGGATAGATATAGAGATAGATGAGAGAGAGAGCTATAGGGCAAGCATAGAGAGAGTAGAGGAAATAAAACTCTGAAATCAATTCATTATAAGATACAAAAAAAACTCCGCTTCCATGGAGGGGCACAATAAAGATACAATCATCACATTTTTGATCTATAAGCACCTACAAACATGGATTCAAATACGCTGCTAATAAACAGGAAAGAAGGAAGAACGAGTTGCAAAACTCTGGACCGAGACAGTGCCATAAACTATACTAAGTGACAAAATCGCGCTTATTGACATGGGCTTGTGGCCATCGGATATTTTACATAGACGGCATACCTCTGATTCACATGCATATAGGCCCGACTGGGGCCGATGAAATTTGTCTGATTTGGAAGGCAGAGACTGATAAATTTTAGCCGAATGGGACCGACTCTGATCTGATCTGGCTGTTTCAGAGTTATGAAAATATATTAATTCAACTTTAAATTCCAAATTCCCTCTCCCGCCAGCATTCACGTTCACATTCATGCAGCTCCTCTCTGAACAGATTTGTACACTGGACACGTGAAATGAATCCTCATCTTCTTGTTCCCTGATTTAACAATTTCGTCTTCTCTTGCTCGATTTAGAAATACAGGGCAGCTGCTGTGTATTCCGTTGAAGATGAAAAGCAAATTTGTGCGCGCGCGCGCGCGGCGCGTACAATGACACACCACACACCCACACAGACAACACACACGCCCACACACACAAAAAACACACTGACGCACTGCCGATCTTGCCGTACGCCAAAATGACGCTTGTTCGTTCATTTCGTACCCAGCCGTCACCCCCCCAACTACCACGTACCCCCCCCCACCCAACACAAAAAAAAAAAAAAAAAAAAACATAAAAAAAAAACAAAAAAAAAGGTAAACTATTCATTGACCAATTGTTCCATTATTCGGAACGAACTTTCAGTGTGACGTCAAGTCACCAAACGTCCCCTCCTCCCGTCATTTTTTTTTTTTTTTTCTGTTTCTTTCTTTATTTGAATGTTGGATAACGCTGATTAAAACTCAAGATCTTGCCCGAAGAAGACCTAAGAGGTCGAAACGCGTCGTATTTTGTATTGTGATTTCGTTTTGTCTGCGTTTTTTCGTCTGCGTGTTTCGAGGGAGCCATATAAAATCTTTTTCTCAATTTTGTAAGAGAAACGCAACAAGTAACAGTGGAACGAAAGAATTCAGTCAGTAGGTAGGCGCTCTTTTTTTTCTTTGACTTCCACCGAAGTCTATTTCCTCTTACGTCAGTCCGTCCGCTTGTTTGTCACCAGGATAACGCAAGAACTAATAAGCCTGTTTTCAAGCAAAATTTTTTGTCGAAAGACACGAATTTGAACCAAAAGGACCGACCCATTAAAGTGTGAGACGGATCAGTGGAACCGATCCGGATTAAACAGCGGAATGCGGATTAAGCTCAATGGACGTATCCAGGATCTGCTCTCACATCGTTGATCTAAGGTCATTCCAAATGCGTTACTTAAACACTGTGAAGTCATGACACGATCCACGATATTTACTTAAGGTAATATACTTTGATGTCATGTTAAAACTTTCTTTTCTGTATCTGAAAGTTTGACCCGTTAGTATTTTTGCGTAGCCTGTTACAAAAATAAAAGAAGAAAAGAAGAAGAAGAGAAGAAGAAGAAAAAAAGAAAGAGAAGAAAAGGATACGGGATATGATTTTTTTCTAGTCCGCAACAGCTATTACTTTTTCCTGGTGGGATTACCCCCCAAGGCCCCCACCCCCCGCTTTTTCTCTTTTCTTTTTCATTTTCCCCCTTTCTTTTTTTTTACACTCATGAACGATCAAACTGCCGGATCCGAGCTCGGTTCGACCTTGCCTGAGATCTGTGCTCACCCTTCTTCTGTTTATGTCCCCCTCCCCCTTCTCCTTCTCCCCCCTTTCCTCCTCCCTCCCCCCTCTCCCCTCCCCCCCATTTCAAAAAAGTTGTTGACCCCCCCCCATTTTCTAAAGGAAACCTCCTGTCTTTGAACATGAAAACATGTTTATTCTCCCCGTGCAGTCTTTGCTTTTTAAGAAACCTATTTTCCACAGATACTACGGGATTCAAGACTGGCACAGCCTTTTGAACTTGAATAAAGTCAGATCAAATACAAAGACACAAATTTAATAGTTTGTGTCTTTGCTTTGTCTGACTTTATTCAAGTCTTAAAAGTTTCCCTTTCTCTCTTGTCTTCTTGACATAAAAGTTAACGCCCAATTTTAGGATTATTACTCAATGTCTGGTTTTTGAGCAAAACTCTACTCACCCACTTGTGTTCTGTTTACTGGCCCTTCTCCTCATTTCATTTCCAATTTCGTTTTTGATTAAATCGAGGTTCTTTGTATTTTGTTTCTGTCTGTCTTTGTGTTTGTCTTTTGATCTCCCTTGCATCCTTGGGTGGATCCTCAAGCGTAGCTCAATATTGCCCCCTGCTTTTTATAACTATTTGCATAATATCTGTATTTTTCAGCAACTTTTTTCCCTCCCACTTTCGGTGTTTTCCTGTTATGTTCCAGTAGCTCTTCGCTGGCTGCTTCGGGGGTGCTATTGGATTCTTTTTTGCACCCTTGGGTGAGTGAGAAACGGTATTACATGGCACTGCCTGTTCCCCTGTCTCTAGTGACGCCAGGTATTATGGACTGGACAGATAATTTACGCCGGGTTTTCTTGGAGCGTTTTTCCCGACTGATTTCCGAGCGAACGAAAGGCCTCGGAACAGGCCGTCCATATTACAAAAAAATCTGCAAAAAGTGAAAAGGGATTGCGCATGGTTCCCTTATGCTGCAGATCCAGTAAAGAGTTTTCATGTTTTTCCTCTTATTTCATGTTCCCAGTATTTAACAATCTTCAACCTCCTGCCGCCACCCACCCCTTTCTCTTAAGGAGTTCAAAATTTTTGCCAATTCATACTAGGAACACAATTTAGTTGTTTGGCCTGCGCTTTCTCGTTTTTCCCCCTATTAGATTGTTTGTATTTGGCTGATTTTATTCAGATTTAAAACGGATGTGCCATTCTTAAATAAAAGGTTACTCTGTGTTTCAGTTTTCTTATGAGAGCAAAGACTACCCCACTTGTTTTTACTGTTTCATTTGCCTCCTCAGGGTCCATTCAATTAGCGTGAAAGCAAAAATGAAAAATAAATTGTCCTGCAGAGAGAGAGAAAGGAGAGAGAACCGAAAAATTTACTACCTGCAGAGACAACAGGTCAAGCGCCAGACAGAGAACCACCTGCAGATGAGGAGGTCCCTATTTTTCCTGGCCGTCCCTCAGGATCCTGGTTGGAATTATGGGTGTTAATGCATGACAAGTTTTAACATTCTACGACATTGAAATTTTGTTTTCTTCAAACGCTCTTACCTGTCCCACACCAGGGGAACACATAACCCATGTTGAAAAGGGAATAGCTCCATAAACCATGACAGCTATTACCGTTTACCTGATGTGAGGCATAGCACCCAAACTGAATAACTTGGCCACGTTTTCACCAAACTTCATCTTTCTACCTCCCCCGTTTTGGACCATTTGGACTTTTCTTCGTAATCTTGCTAATAGGCAGAAGAAATAAACGAAAAGATTTCAAGTACAGGTAAAGTAACAAATAAACGAAGTACGTTTTGACCATTTTTTTTCACCGCAATCTTGCTAGATACGTAAAGAAAGAAATAAACAAAGAAGAAGGAAATAAACGAACAGTTTTGGACCATTTGGGGGCAATCTTTTCTAACCAAGTTCGTAGCTAGAAAGAACATAAACTTACTTAGGGGGAAAGAAAGAAATAAAACAAACAGGTAAAGAAACAAATAAACGAACAGGTTTTGGAATCAAATTTGCAACAAGCAATAAAGAAACGAAATAAAAATAAATCGAACAAAGACCATTTTTGCGCAATAAACAAACAAGAAAATAAACAAGAACAGTTTTGGACCATTTGGGGGCAATCTTGACAATAGGTAAAGAAAGAAGAAACAACAAGAAAGAAATAAACGAACAGGTAAGAAAGAAATAAACGACAGGTAAAGAATCAAATCACAAAGCAGGTAAAGAAGAAATAAACGAACAGGTAAGAAACAAATCAACAAGCAGGTAAAGAAAGAAATAAACGAACAGGTAAAAGAAACAAATAAACACGCAGGTAAAGAAAAATCAATAAACGGGGCGCGGCTGAAAGAAAAAAAAAAAAAACCGACAAAACGGTAGTCAATCAACCGCACAAAACAGCTGGGTGAAAAGGTGTGTATTGGTTTGATTCTGACATAAAACCTGTCAGTAGTGAATTTCCTTAAAACTGGTATCTTCGAAAGTATCGTGCGATATGTCTTACATGTGGGGAATAACAGCCATGATATTAGGGATGCATAATAAGTACGAGTGGACTAGCTTAGACATGCAGTCTTTTCAATTCCGAGTTCTCTCTCTCTCTCTCTCCATCTCTCTCTCTCTCTCCTCTCTCCTCCTCCTCTCTCCTCTCTCTCTCTCTGTCTCTGTGGTGTGTGTGTGTGAGAGTGCATATGTGTATGTGTGTGCCAGTGTACAAGTGTGTTGTGTGTGTGTGGTGTGTGTGTGTGTGAGAGAGAGAGAGAGAGAGAGAGAGAGAGAGAGAGAGAGAGAGAGAGAGCGTGTGCGTGTGTGTATGTGCGCGGCGCGCGCGCGTATGTATGTGTTTATGTGTATGTGAGTGTGTGGGTGTGTTCGATTGGAGATGTGTGTGTGTTTGTGTGCTTGTGTTTGTGTTTGTGAGAGTGTATCTGCGTGCTTGCGTGCGTGCGTGCGTGCGCGCGCGCGCGCGCGTGTGTGTATGTGTATGTGTGTTTCATGATTTGAAAAAACAATGTAATTCATGACCAGCAAGGCTATTAATATTATTTTCTGACTCTAAGGCTATAGGAATATTTATGTCCCTTACTGATGTAATGTAATGAACACATTTAAGCACGAATTACGAGTAAATATTCTTTAAAAATGTATGGAAATACATATATTCATGTCAACTGAATTTTTTTAATGTGTACATGTTTACAGTCGTGGGCATTTATGTGTCTTTGTCCAGTTGACTAGAATGGCAACAGCACATTGAATTCACAACTAAAACCTTAAACAAAGGGGAAAAAAGTGACAGAAATAAATAAATAAAAACAGAAGAACAGAAACAGAAAAGAAGGAAAAAGCATGAATTATGTGCTTAATTATTTTCATATATTCTCTCTTTCTGATCCCCCCACCCTCTCTCTCTCCTCTCTCTCTCTCTCTCTCTCTTCAAACTATTTCAATATTCACATCTTTATATATCATTCATTAACAGAGACAGGTATGGATGCACTAGGTGCAAGGAGTAAAGAAAATAGGTGTCACATACATGGGCCACATTAGATAGTGTGTGTGTGCGTGCGTGCGTGCGTGCGTGCGTGTGTGTGTGTGTGTGTGTGTGTGTGTGTGTGTGTGTGTGTGTGTGTGTGTGTGTTGTGTACGTGTGTGTGTGTGTGTGTGTGTGTGTGTGCCAGAAGGGAGAGTACGGAAGAGAAAAAAATGTATTGTTCTCAAAACACTGGCGGAACTCCAAATATGTAGAATATAAGATTTGAACGAGAGACAGTGTGCCTATTTGACTCACGTGCGACGTGTATTATCGAGTCTGTTAGTACAGCTAATCTCAAACGGGGTCTGGGTGGTGGTCAAGAAATGTAAACCAGCATTATGTTGTTTACTTTTATTATGTTATGTATCTCGATCACTCTGTGCCAAGCAAAACTGGTTCGCTCCTCGAAGGCAAAGGGAGGGGGGGGGGGGGGGGAGGGGGAGGAGGAGGGGGGATGAAGAGTGAAGGGAGACGAGACAAAGCTGTTTGTAGTTCAAAACAATGCTGCCTTCCTTCTCTGTCACGTACGCGTTTTAGTTCCTATTTGTTATAAATGTTCGACATCATCATCTTGTATTTGAAGTGTATATATATATATAAATCATTTGGCATATTCAATCCGGATTTCCCCATAAATCTATCGGCGCGATAAAATTTTGGTTTTATCCAGCCACATTGCCAAATCCATGACATTTTCTCGCTGTTTGGTGGGTGGTTATTAGTGTGAAAACAATTACGGCTGTTCCATTATTATTATTATTATTATTTTTTTTTTTTTTTTTTTGCTGCATTATGTGGCTTCGTCTGCTTGCTTGATACATCACGAAAGACAAACCCTTACTCTGCTTTGTTTGACAAGATGTATTTATTTGTGACAGATATCTGTTTGACATTCAACATTAAGTTAGATATCTTGTAGCCAATTTGCTCTTCTGCTTGGTAGAAATTGGTAGTGCCATCTTAATATAAGTTTAAGTTAATATTGTTTGCGGTATATGGGTAAAATATCATTTATGTTTTATCAATATGCAATACATTAATCGTAAACGATCAGTTTTAAAGAAGATATTTATTTTATTATATTGAAAGTTTTGCTAAGAATGTCGATCGCAGATTTAGGGCCTTTATCTTTTGGTGAAACCTTGATGGAGGACATGGCTGGCAAGATTTTGTATCAGAGATCTTATCAACATCCACCATTCTCACAAGATCTGCTCCGCTAGTGCTTGCTATTACTGAGAAAATAACCAATGCTCAAATTTACCACACACACACACACACACACACACACACACACACGACAACCCAAACTGGACTCAATTTGTCATACATGCAGGTCGAAAATGGATATCCAAAGACTGAAAGACCAAAACTTCACGGAGAACATTTCTATCTTCTTGTAAACATTTTGAAAAAAAAAAAATCTATTTTTGTTCGTTTGTTTGTTTTTCATTGCTGCTTTATAGGTAAAAAAAAAAATGCTGACACATTTTTCAGTCTTGCTGTTTTTACTTCGGGGTGTGGTGTGAAGATGTTCTGGTTTTTTTTTCTGTTACCAAGAGAGATCAGGAGGACAATGTAAACTTATCAGAAACCAGTCCAAACCTTCAGTCAAAGCTTTGAAGTAACCCCCTGGTTTTCCCCGGTTCACAAGTTCCCCCAATCATTCGCAAAAACACGGGGGCAGGGTGTGTGTGGGAAGGGTGGGTGAGCAAACAGCACAATACCTGTCTGTTCTTTTCTTTCGAAAATGAGCGTTAGTTAGGTTCAGAGGCCGGACTGCCATCGCTCGTCAATAGATGGAGTAAGCCAACAAACCGTTGATGAAACCTAATAGCAAGTGGAGGCCATTGTCTTTATATACAGTACAGGACTCTTTTCGTCGTCCCTCGCAGCTGTTTGGGGCTAATTTCCCAGCCAAGCTGTCGCCGCTATTCAGAGAACATTTTGCCGTGCCTGCAAAGCACTTGGGGTTTTGTGATTATCATGTTCTCATCATTTTCGTACAACACACACACACACACACACACACACACACACACACACAGACACAGACACACAGAGGAGAGGAGAGAGAGAGAGAGAGAGAGAGAGAGAGAGAGAGGAGAGAGAGAGAGAGAGAGAGAGGAGAGAGAGAGAAGAGAGAGAGAGAGAGAACGAACGAATTTTATTTTCACAGGGTATAGTGGAGTAAGCATAACTGCTTTTTTACATCCAGCCCTCCGGGGCCAAAAGAAAAGAAAAAAAAGAAAGAAAAAAACATACAAATTCTGAAATATAATAATACCAAATACAGCAAACCTAATGTACAAAAGTGAACACAGACAGAAGGAGAGAGAGAGAGAGAGAGAGAAGAGAGAGAGAGAGAGAGCGAGAGAGAGAGAGAGAGAGAGAGAGAGGAGGGGAAGTCCGAGAGGGGACGAGAGAGAGTGGTGGGGAGAGGTTAGAGAGGGAAGGAGAGAGAGAGGGGAAGAGGAATAGAGAGAGTAGAGAGGTGGGGGGAGGGGAAACTAGAAAAAGAGTGACTAGGAGAGAGAGAGAGAGAAAGAGAGAAGGCGAGGGGAGACAGAGATATCTGGGAAGTCCGGGGGGGGGGCAAGCATCACTTAGAAGGTAGAAAATAGGAATAGAACTGAGGAGGTGAGAACGGGGTAGTAGGAAGGGGAGGAGGGGGGGCAATATCTGGAAAGAATTTGGGGGGGCAAGCATCACTTAGTTATAAAATAGTGCTCTTACAACGGCTCCCGAAAGGCAATTAAGCTGTCAACAGAAAACCCTAATAATGGATCCCCAATACACTTTCGCCAAATTTGTTACTTTCGCTAAAAAAAAGTTATGCTTTCATCTGTTCGAGTTGGTTTGTTTATTAATCCGTCAACAAGTCTGCGTCGAAATGACAGAATTGATTTTTTGAAAAAAAATCGGTAAAGAGATGGAATGTGGCCCAAGCAAGAAGTCGGTAAATTTTGGCTCGTACCCGGATCAAAAAGTAGAACCATGGTATTTTTTTTTTCTTCACCTCCTTACGTATTTCTTTCTCTTTTTAAACATCGCTATCTTTCTTTATGTTTTTCTTTTCTTTTTTTCCCTTTTTTATAGGTCCTCCAACCTCCAGTTTTATCCCACTTTCTTCTATTTTTCCTTTTAGCTTGTGGGGCCACCATCCTCCTATTTTTCCCCACTTCTTTCCTAAAACCGACTCTTACTCACCATGCATTGTGCGTGTGTGTGTGTGTGTGTGTGTGTGTGTGTGTGTGTGTGTGTGTGTGTGTGTGTTTTAACAGATGGACATTCGCTTGCTGGTTTTGATGTTTTAACTTTTGATACAAAACGTGCTATCTTTCTTTACTACTGCGGTGCGAAGACAGAAAACAGGAAAAAAAACTGGACTAAAAACTTCTCCTCTTCCTCTCTCTCTCTCTCTCTCTCTCTCTCTCTCTCTCTCTCCTGTCTTTTTAAACTTCGAACTTTCTTTAAGGTTCCTAACTGAAGACAGAAAAAGATGTAGATTCTCAGGTCTTGGCACGTAACCGAAAAGAACTAAAAGAATGTATAAACAAGTAGGATAACAATTGCTCCCATAAGGAAAACCTAACTCAGAGTAACTTTTATTCAAGACTGGCACAGTCTTTTAAACTTGAATAAAGTCAGACAAATACAAAGACGAACAATCTAATAGTGGGGGGGGAAAACAAGCGCAGGCAAACAGCCCCTCCGACATGATTCCCCCCCCCCCCCCCCCCCCCCCATCTCCTAAAACCGACTCTTACTCACATGCAGCAGTGTGTGTGTGTGTGTGTGGTGTGGGGGGGGGGGGTGTGGTTTCCTTATGGGAGCAAGAGTCACCCTACTTGTTTATTGTTTATTACTTACTGTTCCCCTGCCTCATTTTATGTTCAATTTCGTTAAAGAGACCTAGTCATAAGAAAACATATTCGTCAGTGCAGAGTTCCAATGACTCTCCATGGCGAAGAAGAAGAAGAAGAAGAAGAAGAAGAAGAAGAAGACGATAGTAATGATGACGATGACGATAAAGATTGTGAGGTTTGGCCTTTCTCTCTCTTTTTGTTTTCTTTTTCCTGTTAATTTTGTTGTTGTTCTTACTGTTGTTGTTTTACTATTGCCATAAATGGAACCAGGCGAAGGGTCTGATTCAGTTCGGATCGACATTGTTGGTGCTTCGCGTTCTCCTCAGCGCCCGCCTGGTTTACAAAACGTTCTGTTGAATGGCTGACTCCAAGATCCTTGATTCCAGAACAATATGTTCAACACAGTTGTTGCAGACCGAAACAAGTGCAATGTCCGACTAACCTCGCGTTCAACTGAACTTGGACGAGAAAGGGGGATGGATTTAGAATAAGCTATGTTGTCTGACAACGTTTCAAATGTGTGTGTGTGTGTGTGTGTGTGTGTGTGTGTGTGTGTGTGTGTGTGTGTGTGTGTGTGTGTGTGTGTTTTAAAAAGGAACATTTCGAACTCATTACATTCAAAATGAAATGATTTATTGGAAAACTTGTGTGGCGATGTTATTACGATTGAAATTAAGCAGGATCTATGGTTTCAGGACACAGATAAATATGCAAACCAGGATAAAGGATTCCAGTAATCAGAGTAGCGTCAATTGTGTGCGTGTGTGTGTGCGTGTGTGCGTGTGTCTGCGTGTGTGTGTGCGTGTGTGTGTGTGTGTGTGTGTGTGTGTGTGTGTGTGTGTGAGAGAGAGAGAGAGAGAGAGAGAGAGAGAGAGAGAGAGAGAGAGAGAGAGAGAGAGCATGCGCCCATGTGGATTCGCGAAAAAAAAGCGCGCACTCTCGCGCACTTATGGAATAAAATGCATACAGGAGTGCATGCAAGCCAGCTAACATCATTGTGTGCTTCTTCTTCCTCCATTGGTCTGGCTCGTTTTCAGCAGGTGCGCATGGCGGGCTTTATCGCCCAATCGCAACGAAGTTTACAAAATTATGGACCCAGACATCACTGTAATCTTCATACATAATGAAGCAGAACCAAAACAAAACAAACGAAGCTTAAACAATGAATCTAACTTTCTAGTTCAGCTTCTTTTCGTTTAAAAATCCACTGAATCATCTATCCCGATAAGATGAAAGTTGTTTTAAAAGGCGAAAAAAGTCAAAAAGGAAATCTGTTAAAAGTCTATCGGTCCAGCCCTTAGTTTTGTTCCCCGTGTACTAAAAATAGTAACTTCATCTGATTGGTAAATCCCATATTCTTTGTTCCTTCTGTGCTCCTAAACAAGTTCTTGCAGGTGGTTAGGACATCCGTCAAATGTTAACGTGTAATGCTATTAATTAATTATCTTGCTTGTTTATTTACTTGTTTATTTACTTATTCATTTTTTCAGTTACATTTTAAGTTACCCCATGGCTGATATGGTAGACGGGAATAATCCCCCTCGTAGAGTAGCAGAGAAAGGCGGGGGGGGGGGGGGGGGGGGGGGGGGGGGGGGACACAGTGAAAATGCCAGGGTCCGTTCCAGAATGAGCTACTAAATGAGGTAGTACAGAAACCAACGGGGTGGACTCACTGCTGCACGACTGGTAAAACTCCATGACGTTGAGGGCGGCAGCCGCCGACGGGTGGGAAGCAGCCACAGCACACGGGTGGTATGGGGTACGGGTTCAGATCCACCCCCAGAGGCGGCAACCCCTGGAACTGTCCGTGACCCGACATGCCCAGGTCCGGACAGCCCCGGGACGTTGGGGGCAGCATGGCCTCCCAGGGGGTGAAGTGGGGGGCCGAAGGGGGCAGCTGGGGGGACCAGGGGTGCAGGGGGAGGGCGGAACAAGCCGCCTCTCCCTGGAAGCGGGAGTCACAGGACAGAATCTTGGCGACTCGACGACACGTCACGAGACTAGGATCTGGCGATACGACGTCACAAGACTCACACAAAGAACAGAATCCTGGCGAATCGATGTCACGTCACAAGACTAGAATCTGGGCGATTCGACGTCAAGTCACGCAGGACAGAGTCCTGGTGATTCGATGCCACGTCACAGGACAGAATCTGGACAATTCGACATTAGGAAGCAGAACAGAATCTTGTCGATTTGAAGTCACGTCACACACATCGAGAATCTTAGCGATTCGGCACAACCTCACGGGGCAGAACCTTGGCGATTCAGTGCTAATCACACGACGGAATCTTGACGATTCGACGTCACGTCACACGTCTTTGCAATATGGAGTCACGTCCATAGACAGGAATGATGAGTCACACACAGGACAGAATTCTAGATGGCTGGATATCTCATCACAGAACAAAGCACGCCGCAAATCTAATCCTTGGATAGAATCATGGCAGTTCGATATTGAGCGACAAAACGTTTTTGGATGCTGGATTTTGCATAAATCCAAACTGACAACACGTCAAGGATCAAACACGATGAGAAAATGTAATGAACAGCTGGCTTCAGAGGTATCCAACACACCACTACCTTTATTTCAGTTCTGGTGTCGTTAGTGTTTTGCTTTGGTGGTTGGTTGGTGGTTGGTTGGTTTGTTGTTGTTGTTGTTGTTGTTTTTAATGGTCGTTTCTATCTGTTGCTCCGCGTTCTATCAACAGGTCATGTACTGTCTCAATCCCTAGCTAGGACATGAACATGTTTTAGTTCATTAACATGCTGTTGATAATAGATCATATACTGAGTTGTCGTATACTGTAACACATAAATGTCAAGTAAAAAAAAAAAAAAACAGTCTATTTCACGCACTCTTTGTTCGCGTCAAACTTCCTACTGTGAGTTTCCATTACGAACCGAGTTTCAAGACACCATGACCGATTTCTGTCGGCTGCTTTTCTTTTATATCTTTTTTTAAATCTTCCATTGAATTTGAAATCTAAAGACACGATCGGTCAGACGTGAGATTATCTGGCCATACCTTTTTCAAGATTAAGGAAAAAAAAAAAAATGCTGATCACGCTATCTATTCATGATTTCATTTGATTATTTTATTGCGAACTGAACATTCAACGAAGAGAACAATTTCATGCACTGAAAGAAAAAAAAAAAAGTTCCACATAATCTACTTTAAATCTGTTTTAATCAGAATAAAGTCTTACAGCTTATACAAGAATCAAATACGAAAACAAACATCCAGACGGGCTTTCTTTTGAATATTTTGCATGGTTTTGCACGAGGGGAAAAAGAATCAGCCGTCCTTTTACATATACACACATCATTGATTCTTTCCTCGCTGTACCAACGGCTATGTAACGATGACCTTACAGCCACGGGTAGGAAGTTCTTCACGTTTAATTCGTAGGCATCAGCAGATCCTAAGACAAACTGATTTCACGCTCCACAAACTCGTCTGTCTGAATCCGTAGAACTGTGTCTGCCGACCAGGGTCTTGGCCTACTGTTTGATCAGACTGAGCTTGGACATTGTGTGATTTATATACGCGTTGTCCATCAACAGACGTTGGATCAGAACTGCATCACCTAAAGAAATCGATAGAATTGTGCGAGTACGATCAAACAGGACAGGTTAATTCAGCGATACTTCTCTCGCCCAACACCTTAAACAGGCTCTGAGGAAAGATTGGCTGTAAAACTTGTGATCAATTTTTTTTTTTTTTTCTTTTTTTTTTTTGTAAACGCGATTGTAAACGCGAACTAACCATTTTCACGGCTTTCCCTTCTGAATAAGTGAACACGGTTTTCCCTTCTAAATAAGTGAACGCGGTTTTCCCTTCTAAATAACTGAACACGATTTCCCTTCTAAATAAGTGAGCGCGGTATTCCCTTCTAACCAAGTGAACACGGTTTTTCTCTCCAAAACCTTTTCAACTCAAACTCTTTCACAGGCCTTGATAACAGAACTTACAACACTGGTCGCCGTAAGCACCATGCTTTTTCGTGTATTCAGGCGTAACACAATGACGCTGCTCAGTGATAATGACGACAATGACGTAGGGGGGGGAAGACTCCCGTTTAAAACCGGCGATCCGTTCATGCGAATCCTCCGAGTTGCGGGGTCACCATACAAACTGCCGCGGCGGCAAGTTGGCGCTGAGGTGCGCTGCGACGGACGACGGATGGGACAGCGACTGCGCGGGGGCTGAACGGGGGAAGCAGATGCGCCGTGTCTCCGGTTGTCGTTGGCAGCGTAGGGCCTGAAATAGGATCACTCTAGCCCGTGGACCGACCATTCACTTGGCAGGGGAAGGGGAGGGGGAGGGGGGAGGGGGGGGGGGGGGGGGGGGGGGAGGAAGCGACCGCTCGCTCCCAGAAGCTCTACTGCTCGCGTGGTGTGCACGCGATGCCTACCCCCACCCTCCTGTTTTTATCTCCCTCTCCCCACACCCCCATGTTTCTCCCCTCTCCCCCACCTCCACCCACTCTCTCTCTCTCTCTCTCTCTCTCTCTCTCTCTCCAGTCTCCATCCCCTTGCTCCCCTCGCCCGTCCCCTACCCCCCCCCCCCCCCCCCCCCCCCACCCCAATCCATGCCCTCTTCCAGTCTGGTTGACTTCCGTTGGCCTCAGTTGCAGTGTCTCCAACAGGCGGTCACGTGACTGCCCGCCAGTGTGTCAATCACCAGAGACGCCGGTCGATGATTCTTTTGGACACTGAGGAGACTGACGTGATGATCTAGTGTCCGTACCACATCGGACGTTGCTTGTTGTGTGTGTGCGTGTGTGTGGAGGGTGGGGTGGTTGGGGGGGGGGGGGGGAGTGTGTGATTAGAACCAACTCGTTTCTGTTTTGTTTGTTTTACAGCTGACCATTTGGGTTACGAACAAATTAAGACCGTGACTATACAAGGATTTTTTTGTTTTTGTTTTTTTTTCTTGTTTTGTTTATGCTCCTTTCCGGAGATTCTGGAGATTTAAAGTGTCGCAGTGGCAGGGACCAAAATATGGACTCGGTGTTCCCTTGCTCTTCCTCCGAAAAGGTACAGAAGTATCACTTGAAAGTTTTCAAGGACACACAACATGGTAAAGATTCAACGCACGCGCGCGCGCGCACGTGTGTCTAGGTGTGTGTCTGTGTGTAAACAATTTTGCACCCCCCCTCCCTCTCTCTCCCTCTCTTTCTCTCTCTCTCTCTCTCTCTCTCTCTCTCTCACGGTCCTGTTATCAGTTATACACCTAAGATTTAAATTCCGTATCACAGTACCGTATAAGCTGATGATTTTAAACATAAAATAAGAAATAAATGAACAGGAAATCAATAAATACAAATGTGGACGGTAGGATCAGTTGTGCTAAATACTGCAGTACAATTTCCGGTGAAGCAGACGACATGTGCAACGTCTGCAAAGTCCATCCGTCACTGTCAAAGGAAATGCTGTCTGAATTACAAAATCGCCCCCCCCCCCCCCCCCCCCCCCCCCCACCCCTTCCTTCATTTTCAAACAGACACCAAACTCGATCTATGTCAGGAGACAAGATTGGTAGTGGTTTATACAAACCTCTGCCATATGATCAAAACACAATGATTAGAAAATATGGATACCTATGACAATCTTCAGAACACAGTAACAAACTTGTTGGCCTACTACACAAACTAATCAAACACACTAAATAAACAAGTAAATGAATAATGGATTCTACTAAGTAACTGACTGACTGACTTACTAATCAACAATCAAACGTCTGATTCACTGAATTAGCTCGTTGGTGAGATTTAAAAAAAAAAATATATATATATATATACATATACACAGAATTGTAGTAAAATAGGCGTATCTTACGTTCCATTCTATTGTCATTACCAATATTATCATTGATGTTGTTGTTCTTGTCCTTACAGAGTAGAGCCTAGTTCAACTGTGTATTTGAAACGCTAAATGGTTGCTAGAAGTCCTAAAGAAAAACAGCACAGTACTTTGCCTGGCAGCTTGAAACATGAACAGTGAAGATTTGATAATGCTGGGGGAACTCTCCTAACCCAGTATGCCGTATTAGTTTTGGTGGTCTGTGGCCCTTAAAGCCGAACATAACCCCTAAATCAATCTCTCTCTCTCCCTCTCTCTCTCTCTCTCACACACACACACACACACACACACACACAACACATATACATATAAATATATAAATATATATATATATATATATATATCCGCAAAACGAAACCAGTCATTTAAAACAAACCAAGTTATCAACAAAACAATCGATGAAATTCTAAAAATCATCATTAAGGAAAACTTCTGTTGGACTTGAAGGTCTTGATGATGTAAAGTTGTTTGTCGTTGTCATTATTGCTTGTTTGTTTTGTTTTGTTTTGTTCGGTTTGGTTGGTTGGTTTTCCGATAACTAAACAAAATTCTGCACAAATGAACAACTGTTCTGCATCCACACATCATGGTGACTGAAAAGACAGGGAGAACGAGGACGTGAACAGGGCCGAGGAACACACACACACACACACACACACACACACACACACACGGGGGAGAGAGAGAGAGAGAGAGAGAGAGAGAGAGAGAGAGAGAATGGATGGAATAGGGGAACGCTCCACTGAAGATGTCAGCCCACTCTACAATTTTTATTCCGCTCAAACCACGCACCCACACCACAATCAGCAGCGTATGCTTCCGGTTTTGAGTGGGCTGGGCTACTGTGTGTGTATGTGTGTGTGCGGGCGCGCGCGCGCGCGCGTGTGTGTGTGTTTGAATCTTTTTCTTTTTTTCTCCCTGTCATCCACTACCATCCAAAACTTCGCTCCCTTTCTGGTCCATTCACTTGTCTTCATTAAAGAAAGTGTGGTACACTTTTTTTTTTTTTTTGTCTGTTACAACTGATATAAGGTGCTGCGATTCATGTACACGCACGCGCGTGTGCATCCGTGCGTGCTTGTTTGCGTGCGTTCCGTCCGTGCGTGCGTGCGTACGCGTGTGTGCATGTGTAGCAGTCTGATGACACAGTGAGAGGCTGTGTGCTGGAATGGGCAGTGGTGTTCAGTCTGTACCGTTCTCTACCGATTTCTTTCTAATCAATCAATTCATGCTGCACTGAAATGCTTCTTTCCCGTTTTTTTTTCTTTCAACGATTTAAAACAGAATCTGATGACGATAATGACTGGCACTTTCAGCACGGCCTCTGACGATATTTGCATTAATATGTTACATAATAGGGTTGACGCTTATAACTGGGACGCAGTGATTCTTACATCCAAATAGTCGTCGTTTGACCGAAAAAAAAAAAAAAAAAAGGGGGGGGGGGGGGGGGGGGGGGGGGGGGGGGGGGGGGGGGGGGGGGTGGGGGGGCAGGCGCAGACCAGGAGGGTCCTTTTTTTCACAGGGTTATTTAACTCCAACATTACACTCTTGTCTAGCAGCGTCTGGGGGGAACGCCTGTTTCTGTTTTGAAAGGGGGACTAAGTGTTTTTGTCCATCCGGAGTCAGCTTTCGTCCCCTGGTTAGACCTCATCAGCAGAACCCGACTGACAGTGTTGACCAACCCATGGTATCGAACAGGGATGTGCCACCTACATTGCTGTGGTATTCTAATCACCGATGGCACAACGGCAAAATCCAACGGCCTCCAAAGGCAGCCAGTGAAGAGTAGAGAAGCGAAATGAGAAGAAACTCTTGTAAGGAAGTAAACTGCGTGCTCATTCAACTTTGGAAAACACTGATACATTTAATGAACAAGAAAAAGCATGAATGCATTAAATTTGCGGATAACCGAACCACTAGCTAAAATCAAATTCGAAAAAAATATACATATTGATTCTGTCTTCTATTCCATCCTTTTCATTCGATAGACATTATTTGTACCCGTGTAGATTAAAAAAAAAAATATAGCAAGTACTCCTCGATACGCTGAAAAAGATCTAAAACTAAAGGAAATATTGCTTGTAACAACTTGGTGTAGGCAGATTTCCCCCCCCCCCAAGCTGCTCCCATACAAGACACCGCTGATACATATTGACTGAATTAAGGATGTGTGTTGATTTTTTGCTGTGTCTCTGTCTCGTCTGTCTGTCCATTGTGGGTATGACTTCCTGTCTGTCTGTCTGTCTGTATTTGGCTTGCCTCTGTCTGTCTCTCTGTCTCGTCTGTCTCTCCATTCTCTTCCTCTCTCTCTCTCTCTCTCTCTCTCTCCCCCCCCCCCCCACCACCCCCCCCCTCCCCCCGTCCGTCTGTGTTTGTGTGTGACTTTCTGTCTATCTGTCTGTCTGTCTGTCTGTCTGTCTGTCTCCATTTCATATTCTCTGTTTGCCTGTCAAACAGGGTCAACTTGTTTAATGACTTTTACAGGGGTCAACTTGTTTAATGACTTGTTTTCTAATCACTGATTTAATCTCTTGCCGTTTCGTACTTTTGCACATTATTTCAAATAAAAATATGATAACAAAAATCACTTGTAAAAAATAAATAAAAACAGAGTTGCTGGCGGAGAAAATGGGAATAAAAAAGGCGTTAGAATGTGTCTATATTCAAACTCTTCTCTGGCAGCAAATGGGGAACCATTGAATCCAATTTTGAAAACAGAACCACCTGTATCGCCCGTCCGGAGTTGACTTTCGTCCGCTGCTTGGTCCACATTAGCAGAACCTGGCAGATTGTGTCGGTCCACCCATTGGTATCAAACGAAATATACACAGCCTGTGATTCTGTGGTATTCCCACCCACCACTATGAGGCAAAAACAATACCCAACGACCTCCAAAAGCAGCTAGCGGTTACTGTTGTAATCTGGTCAAGGAGAAACAAAAGTGAACTTCATAAGGCTTAACTTTCCTACAAATATCAGGTGTCCCTGTGGCTCAGTGGTTAGTGCGCGAGTCATTAAGTGGAAATGAGCATGTCCAGAAGGGCATGGGTTCGAATCCCTGCCATGGCTCGTCCCAAGATGGGGAAAAAAAGGGGGCAGCAGAGGGACATCCGGAGTCATGAACCGGTTGTGGCCCAACCCCCCTAGAGTGTCAGGAGGTAAGGGCCGAAATACTCGCTTGAAGGGGGCTTCTCTTCTGAGGACTTTCTGCTGCCACGCTCTCCACGAGTTTCTTTCTACTGTAATTGAAGTTCGAAAACCAAGTTGTTCGTTAGTTCCTCGACGAAAACACGTTTAAACAGAAGCAAAACACGATCAGACGTCGTAAAACAGTGGATTGCACTGCAAGTTTCTGGCTGGGAGGTTGTCAGTTCAAATCCCATCAGAAGACAATTATTCTTTATTTCCTAGTATCTCCAGTGTTGTCATGAGTGCAACGAGCTAACTGGGGACTGGAAACGCTTCGTTGATCTTTTTCTTATCGACTTGATGGATCATTTTGTCTTTAAGAATGTTGCTCAAATTTTCCCGACTAATACTGTACACGGGTTTTTTATCTGTCAGAGGCTTTCAGAGAGCAAATTTCTGGCCGACTCGTTTTTTTTTTTTTTTTTTTTTTTTCTCCTCTAAAAACGAATAGGTGAAAATATAAGTTACGAAAGGCCAACAACAATCGATACAGATCTGAAAATCCGTGCTGAAACGAATTGGATACTGTACTGCAAATCAATTTCACTGTAATGAAATGAACAGGAATCAAGTGGATTTAACTTGTGGAAGAAATCGAGCTGGGATCATCTCGTAATCTGCTTTTCTTCTTTTTTATTTTCTTCTTCTTAAACAAACGACAACAAGCAGCAACGACGACGACGACGACGACTTCTTTTGCGTTTCGTGTGATTTTAAGTTATTATTAAACCTGTTTCAGTTTTAAATGATGAGCATTTTCCCGCCAAACGCATTTTGAATCGGATTGTGTTCGAATGTCTGTCTCACTCACACACACACACACACACACACACACAGAGGAGAGGAGAGAGAGAGAGAGAGAGAGAGAGAGAGAAAGACAGAGACAGACAGAGGCGAGAGAGAAAGAGGAGGAGAAGAGAAAGAGAGAGAGAAAGAGAGACTGGGAGAGAGAGAGAGAGAGAGAGAGAAGAGAGAGAGAGAGAGAGAGAGAGAGAGAGAGGGAGAGTAAAGAGGAGAGAGAGAGAGAAAAGACAGAGAGAGGAGAGGGGCCAAGCAGACAG
>JADBJO010000192.1:522500-525000 GCA_016801955.1 Conus betulinus | reverse complement strand
ATCACCTTTCCGTCCCCGGTGCCAGCGGAACGAGGCAGGATGGGTTGATCCTCCGGGGAGACATCTGGAGCTGCTAACGACCCCGACCAACAGTAGACTAAACGGTCGCCCGAACAGTAGTTTCGTAAGGCCGCGGTTACCTGTCCGTTATGACTGTTGGACTCCGACATGTGTGTGATCCCCGCCTCTTCTTCCCTTTCCCCATTACACCACCCACCACCTCTCAACGTGCAGCCATACCAGATTATATCTGAGCCCTAAACTTAACGGTAACCGGCGTAGGCCTACACACACACACACACACACACACACACACACACACACACACACGTATATATATATATATATATATATATATATATATATATATATATATATATATATATATATATATGTGTGTGTGTGTGTGTGTGTGTGTGTGTGTGTGTGTGTGTGTGTGTGTGTGTGTGTACAATTCTGTATTTCCAGAACTGAAAGAAAAATTGCGGGCTATGGTACTGAATAAAGTGTCACAAATGCGTGTCATGACCGAGTCTAACCATCATATCATTCTCTTTTATTGTTCATTCTTGCTGTCAAAAAAGTAGGGTTGCTGATTTCTCACATCTGCAGTGACATCTTAATTAACAGCTAAGAAAAAAGAAGAAGAAGGGCATTTCCGAGTCTTTGTCTATTGAGAAAGCGCTTAGCTGCTTTTAAAGTTTAAAAAAAGTTAATGATTGACAACTACCACTGAGCAAATGAAAGTTTCAAATTATCACAGACGACACACATAGTGGTAAACAGAAACTTAACAAAACGCCTATTTTCAATAGCCAAGAGTGATATCTAACAAAAGTGAGAACACACACATGAAGTACTAATCACACACACACACACACACACACACACACACACACTATTACATAGAGATGATTTCCTGTCTGGCGGACCTCTCTGTCCAGGAGTTCATTTAACTCATTTATATCGACATAAACTAAAACAGAAACTGATAGATAAATGTTGTCTAGCTTTGCTTTTTTTTTTTTCTTCTAAAAACATTTTTATACACACACACACATGCATTTTTTTTTTCCTAGGTAAAGTTCTTAATAAAGCTCGTATCGCGCCACAAGAAAACATCTACAGGTAGACCTACTGAATAAAATGAATGCTAAAACGAGTTTAACATCTTTTCCCACAGGACGATTTGATTGTTTCAAACTTTCGCCACAAGGACTTCTCTTCAGGAAGTTATATATGAGCCTGCTGTTGACGACAGCAACAATAACAACAATAGAGTTCGCAACGATTCCTTTAAAGTGATGTGCGGCACCTACCGACTTCAGTTGAGGGTCAGTGTTAGACGTATGAACTATATTCTAACAAAAACAAAAAACTAGCGTTTGTTTCCTTGTCTTCTTGAACAGTAGATCGACACATATGTTTCGGTCTATGCGATTCAACAACTGCTGTCAGCTTTCTAGCCGTTTACTTTACATTCTTAGTTTTACTTATCAGGGGACACCACTCGCGATCCAGCAACCAGCGGCGATCAGGACAATCCGTCCCGAAAAACCTTCTGATCTGATTATTCGCCAGAGAGAACAAACCAACCCAACCACAGCGCAGCAGGCCAGAAAACTTAGCTCGTGCCATCTCTCACTGGCACTATTGAATCAACAACTGAAGAGAGGGAAGGGGAACGGAAGGGAGCAGAGTAGGGCGGGGTGGGAGTGGGGGGGTGGGGAGGGAACGCTGACACTGAAGGGTGGAATGCTGGGGGGTGGGGGTGGAGGTAATGGTAAGTCAGGTAAGTATTTGCGATGGTTGGTCGCAATGACCTTGCCGCGCGAACCAGAGGAAGATCAACGGGAGGGTGTGTGTGTGTGTGTGTAGGGAAGGGATGGGAGGGGAGGAAGGCGAGAGGAAAAAAAAAAAAAAAAAACAACCCTCTGCGGTCACAGTGAGGGGGAAGAGCGGCAACGCCCACGGAGGTGCCGGCGTGCCTGAATAGCCCCGCCCTCCTAGCACCAAGCCCCGCCTCCATGGCCCCCCGTGGCCCCCGCCTCCTTGACGCCTGAGGGCAAAGCCAGAGACCGACCACTGCCTGGGTGATGCAATAGTTGGCACTGAGCGTTGTTTCCGTCGACTAGGTAAGGCTGTCTGACAGTTTTTACCCTGTCTTATGGTTCCAGTTTAGCAAAGAGCTTAATTTATTAAAAAAAAAAAAAAAAAAAAAAAAAAAGAGGCGAGGGGGGGGGGGGGGGGGGGGGGGGGAGAAAAGGGAGACAATTCAATATTTTCATCGAAGTTTACTAAGTGACCTGGACTTGGAAGACGATTCTCCTGATCTTTTCGTGTTTCTCTCTTTCAAGTAAGCAGCTACACTTTTTATTTATTCATTTATTCATTCATCATCTCTTTCTTTCTTTTTTCTTTCTTTCTTTATCTATTTAATCATTTTTCATGGAAATTGCTTACAACCAATCTTTTTTCTTTGAAGACTATGTTGTAGAGC
>JADBJO010000192.1:515000-517500 GCA_016801955.1 Conus betulinus | reverse complement strand
CCAGCGGCCTGGAGCTGGAGATGTCCGTGAGGTCGTAGGTGTCCTGCTGCTGCAGGTACTGGTCGTGTGCCGTAGAGGCGGGTTGGGAGTCGTTGGACGAGGAGCTGACGTCCACGGCCGTGGAGCCGGAGGTGTCCGGCATGTAGTAAGAGTTGTCCATCTCCATCACGCCTCGGGTGTCGGCGAGATGGTCTGGAACAGACATGGCGTGGAAGATGGTGAGAGAGAGAGAGAGAGAGAGAGAGAGAGAGAGAGAGTCCCTTCATCCTGCTCATCGATCGAGTCTAGAATCCAGTTCCCCAACAGCAAAAATGCAAAGAAAATAGATCTCGAATTTTTTGTTTGAATAGAAAAAGCTAACGAACTACCTTTTCTATCATACACCAGGGTATACAACTGAATCTCTTATGCTCTTCAGGCGATGTTTTAAAACCTCGTTCCTCTATTTCAGGTGAAGGCCCAATTTTGTATTTTTTGATGCAACTATCAGACCATAGATTTCAGCCATTTCCTTTACAGTAGCTGAGAACCGTACAGCCGGAAGGGAAGGAGGTTATGTAAAGCTGTTTTCAGTGGAAATGCCTTTCTTCTCCGCCTGCCGCGGGGTGTAGGAGTAGCTGTCGCGAGTTTTGGAAGGTGTTGGTGGTAAGACCGACATACTCTCTCTCTCTCTCTCTCTCTCTCTCTCTCTCTCTCTCTCTCTCTCTCTCTCTCTCTCAAGGTGTTAGACAACATTCTCTCTCTCTCTCTCTCTCTCTCTCTCTCTCTCTCAAGGTGTCTAGTTTCAAGGTGTTAGACTAACATTCTCTCTCTCTCTCTCTCTCTCTCTCTCTCTCTCTCTCTCTCTCTTCTTCTTCTTTCTTCCAGCAGCCTCTTCTCCAGTGCAGGTTGGACGGAAGTGGGACAGTACTGCTGAGTATTCAGGCTTAGCACACTCGATGTCATGGTCTTTGCAACAGCCACACGCAAAGGCCTACATGCCACGTCAGGCGGGTACCCGCCACCCATGCCACTTTCCTTGGAACTGTCGTGTCACGCATTCGCGTCTCTGACACGATTGGGAACATGGCACAGTTTTCTCTCCGCTACTTTAATGATTAGAACGACAAGGTTACCCCCCGAAGGTGCCTACAGGACAGACAAAAGCACTTTCCTCAACTGCCCAAGCACCAAAACAGCCAGGAGCAATCCTGCACCACACCCTTTGGAAGCTGCTTCACTGTTTATATGTTTAGATCTTAAAACCTCCAACTACTCAATGATGACGGCAATAGAACTAGAAAAAAACACTAGAAATGAGTGTGATCTCATCTGGGGTTGAACACCATACTGACTTTCTTACTTGACCAGATTTACGCGCGCGCGCGTGCCCGCGTGCACACACACACACACACACACACACACACACACACACACACACACACACACACACACACACACACACACACACACACACACATACACACACACCACAACCACCACCACCACCACCACTCTCTGTTTCATCAAAGGTCATGTCAGAATGCCTCGATGCCTCTCAGTGCCAGGAGGACAAGCGGTGGCGCTGCCTGCGACATTCCGCTACCAGGCTTTGGACAAGGCTTCTGTCAGTGGCAGCCGTTCATGGACTTTCTCTGGAGATGAGTCTTTCTCGTCTTCTACATTCCCATCTAGGTTACAGTACATCGCCCGTCTTCTCTCTCTTCCACGCCCTCCTTTGGCGTCCAGACACCCACCTCTACCAAGCTCAGTCAGCTACGGCCACGTAACCTCTCCCCCCAACGCGTCTCTGTCCGTCTGCCTGCCTGCCTCTCTCTCTCTCTCTCTCTCTCTCTCTCTCTCTCTCTCTCTCTCTCTCAGTACCAGAAGGTGCGATTAAGAAGTCCTACTGGGACCTGGTTGATCTCAGTCGTGGGTAAGACGTCAGACCTTCATTCCAAGTCCCGGGGTTTGATTCCCAGCCCAGACAGCCCATGTTGGAAGAAATTTTCTCCTTAGAAATAACATCTGTGCTGACCCCAGTCCCCTCTTAGTCCTGCAGATGACTTTAGACCAAGCGTAAATAAATAGATAAATAAATAAATAATAAAATTAAAGGCACGCTTGTGAAATCCCATTTCACCATTCAGAAAAAAAAAAAAAACATCGTGTGCTGGTGGTGTGGATGAGACTACGAAACAGAACATACGCACACTGTATTGTGTCTCGACATCATCCCCGAAGACGGAAAGTGGCTACCTTCATGGCAGGTTACAAAAACGGTTGCACATGCAAAAAACAACTACAACAAACAAACAAACAAAAAAAACTCACTATGGTGAATCCCTGAGTTCTAGCCACAAAAGACAGAAAAGTTCTTACTAACCTGAAACTGTCAGAAAAAACATGTCGTCCTTACATCGTACTACGCCGACGTGTGTGGCGTGGAGGCGATCTGTCCAGTTTATATATATATATACACGCACCCTGACAAAGAATCTCCCTAGTGCTGCATTTCACC
>JADBJO010000192.1:500000-502500 GCA_016801955.1 Conus betulinus | reverse complement strand
GCTCGTAAGATTATGAAAAGTGTTGCTGAAAAGGAAACATTTGTCAATTACACATTTCAATATATTTTTGAAAAGTCATTCAAGAACATACATGACACAAAAAGGAAAGGTAATGTATTTGTAGTTCTGAGGTGACAGAAACAAATCAACGAAGAATGAAATATTCAAACAGCTTGAATGTACAGATGGGAACTGCGAAGAGGAAATCTCTTCAACTAGGCCGTCTCGACCGGGAATCAAACCGTGGACTCGGACCAAGACTCCGACGCCTCACCCACTAAGCCACCTCTACCCCACTGCTTTCTATTCGCGAACGCCTTAAATACAAAACATTGTCAGTTTGTGTTAATGTTATGAAAAGAAGTCAGCTTGCACATCAGTTCGAGCTTATATATCCTATTTGTAACGCCCAGTCCATCATGCTAATAATATCATCTGTTTGCTGCAAGCGCTTTGATGAATTCTTTTTTGCCTCTCTCCTGAGGAAAGTGTGCATGACACACTTCGGTGATTTCATTTAACGTCTATCACAGATGATAACAGACGATAAATAAATAAAAATCTATTCACTTCTACTCGACAATTTTCACATACACATGACTTACAATACAGATCCCCCTAGAAATCAAAATGTGTATCCTCATGATAATTCGGCTACTTCAGATTGAAAAATAACATCTTGCACACACACAAAAATCCCACCACCAACTTTCGGAAGGGAAGGCCACTTTGGCTTGGTATGGATGACACGTTACACATAGCATGCACCTTCCCCGAAGCTGGAGTATGGCTGCCTTTTGACGGGCGGGATAAAAAAAAAATGGTTATACACACAAAAAACCACTCCCTTTGTTGGGTAGATGGGATTAATCCTTGCCTCTCTACACAGGGAGCGTCCGCAGGAGTATCAGCCTTCGTACGCAGAAAGAAAGAAAGAATGAAAAAGAAAGAAAAATAAAAGTTGCAGATTCAGTAAAGGGTGAATCATGCGAAGTTTTCATTTTGATATGTGTGTTATAATGATCGGACTTTCGTTGGCTACGCCATTGCGCTGCTAGGTAAAGATGTGTTTCCGGTTTGGAATAAAATGTGAGAGGGCGCGCTTAGCGTTGGCTAAACATGTCGACCTAATAACGGATTTCCTAGTGAGTCTTTTTTGTATGATCGATGAACGCATCTCCTTCGTGTGGTGTGCTAGTATGGACGCCCTGCAGTTACCCTCGACCGCCTGACGTACCAATATGTTTTTCAAGATGATGCCTTTCTTCTTACATAGGTTCTGTAAACAGGGAAATCTAATCAAACATGATGAACCAAAATAGATCTTCCATGCACCCACGCCGCATCAAGATTTGGTGTTCCACGAGTTCAACGTTAATCTTATAATTCACCTTTGTACGTGGTGTGGGCAGTTGGCCACTATGTATGACCTTTCAAAACAGTATCTTTTATAAACATCGTTTTCTAACCATGCAAGTATTTGGGGTTGGAAAAAAATTGGAATAGAAGAACTGAATTTTTTTTATATCTCCTGAACATCCTGTAGCGAAATCATCTGCTGTTTCATTCCAATTTAAAACCACAATGTAATTGCAGCCAACAAAAAATGCACGCTTATGCCTCGAGACATTACAAAACGCATCAAAAGCTTCATTTCCATTGACTAATTCTACTCTAGATCTAGATTCCAGTTTTGCGTTGACTGTAAAACAGACTTGGAATCAACACAAAGTTGAACATGAAAGAAGGTCATTGGTGTATCATGCGTGATGACATACTGCTGGTGTGCTGGTGGTGGATTGAGTCTACATCTTCATGGCTGCAACTTCCTGTCCGTCTCGCTCACCACCCATGGCGCTGCGATCACGTCAGAGATTTGCAAACTCCGTTTTTTGTTTGTTTGTTTGTTTTATCTTTTTAAATTCCGGAACATCTATTTTTATATCGCGAACATATGTCATCTAGTTCATGATCCCAGCAATCCTGTCTTTGTTCCTAATTGTCTGATCTTTTGGGTCGCCACCCGAGATCGGTGAGGTTCGCGAATTTCGCTAATCCTGACTTCGTGATGGGGGGGGGGGGGGGGGGGGGGGGGGGGGGGGGGGGGGGCGGGAAGAAAGAAAGAAGGAAAGAAAGATCGCTAAACATGTTCTCGGAACAGTTTGGATTCGAGAAAAGGGAAGTAACCATAAAGAAGTTGTCACAGAAATCAATCCAAACACTTTTGAACCGGAAAAAACACGTGCAGTTGATTGACCTAAATTTCAATTCGTAACATTTTCAATTGGCACGCCCGCAATGCTTTGGAAATCAGTAAGTGAAACTGTGTCAAAACAAATCCAACCACAATAGGTAGGTCTAAACAACGTGTATCTCAGTCGAATTCCATCGGCCAGTTTATGCAGGCTGTGTTCTCTTCCTTTAACATAGATCGCTCAAACTCACTTCCGAATCAATCTGTCGTTCGTCATAACTTGGGGATCTCCGCGAACAAGATCCT
>JADBJO010000192.1:477500-482500 GCA_016801955.1 Conus betulinus | reverse complement strand
TTTTTTTTTTCGTCCGACTTTCACGGTTCGCGATGTGCGACCAAGAATCGATAAAAATGTCGACTATGTGACTGGGACTGAGTGATAGGTAGTGAACACGGTAAAAATGGACTGACGTAAACATTGGCTGAATGTGCCCTGAGGTTGATGGATTTCTGAGAGTCGTCGTTGATCACTGCTATCATACTCGTCATCATCTCTATAATTAACACTATGTACGCAAAAAAACAACAACAACAAACAAACAAACAAACAAAAAAAAAAAAAACGTTTTTGACTGTGTGTCAAACCCACATAAAATTGTACGCTTACAACCAATAATTCTACACCATTTCATTTTCTGGGGTTTGGGGCGAAACGTAATGGGTGTTTGGGAATGAAGACGACGCACTGGGCGAAACGTGATTGGGCGAAACGTGGTAGGGTAAAAACGTGATTGGGCAAAACATGATTGGGTTAAACGCAATTGGGTAAAACGTGACTCACATGATTGGGTTTAAACGCAATTGGGTAAAACGTGACTCACATGATTGGGTTTAAACGCAATTGGGTAAAACGTGACTCACATGATTGGGTTTAAACGCAATTGGGTAAAACGTGACTCACATGATTGGGTTTAAACGCAATTGGGTAAAACGTGACACACATGATTGGGTTTAAACGCAATTGGGTAAAACGTGACTCACATGATTGGGTTTAAACGCAATTGGGTAAAACGTGACTCGGTGAAACGTGATTGGGCGAAACGTGGTAGGGTAAAAACGTGATTGGGCAAAGCATGATTGGGTTCAAACGCAATTGGGTAAAACGTGACTCGGCGAAACGTGATTCGGCGAAACGTGACTAGGCGAAACGTGATTACGCCGAACGTGACTGGTCAAAACATGGCACACCGGGGCAGGTGTTGCAACAGAAAGAGAACGTGGCAAAGACACGGCAACAGAAAACGCCCATACTCATTTCAGTCACGGCAACATAGCCGTCTCTAACGTCTCAGTCAGACACGATTGTCGGAGCTCTCCCACGAGGACGTCATCAATGATGCATACATGGGCTGGAATTTAAGTTTGACTCCCTCGTCCTGGAAGTTTTGTTTTGTCGCTGCTGTGTCTGTGCCGTCTGGAGTCATGTTGCGGGATGCCTACGGAGCTGAGATTAAAGTATAGCTTGTCGGGTTTCTCACATATACATATCCACTCACAGACACACGCACGCGCGCACGCGCGCACACACACACACACACACACACACACACACACATACACACGCACGCATGCACGCACGCGCGCGCGCGCGCGCGCGCCCACACACACACACACACACACACACACACACACACACACACACACACACACTCACACGCACACACACACACAAACTTACACACACACACACACACACACACACACACACACACACACACACACGCACACACACACACACACACACACACCTTCTTGGTAACCCGAACAGCTGACTGATCCACTCCCCATACACCCAGCTCTGTTCAACGGGACGGATGATGAACAATTCAACAGCTCCTTTCCACCCGCACGTTCGACGAAACTTCACGATCGTCAAAACAAAAGATTCACGTTGGGGGGGGGGGGGGGTGGGGGGGGGGGGGGGGGGGGGGGGGGAGGAAGAAAAAGACCATCTGCTTTGTTCTTCTATGTCTCTCTCTCTACACCCACCCACCCCACCCCCCGTCCCCGCACCCCTCTCCCCCCACCCGTCCCCACACCCCCTCTCTTCTTACCGTTGTCCACCGATTCGATTTGGACCGATCAGGTAGGGAAGATTAGGGAGGGAAGGCGATCGATCTGTGTGTGTGTGGGGGGGGGGGGGGGGGGGGGGGGGAGGGAGGGAAGTTGCTGATCGCTATCCACCACAGTGACTATTGATCCACTGTCAGCGCACGACAGTACCCTTCCCCGTTCAACCAATACCATCTTTTCCTTTCATTTTGTTATCTTCTCCCTACTAGTAATTGTACGAATCTTTCTCTTTTTTGTTCTTTTATCATCATTCGTCAACCCCATTCTTACGTTTTTACTACCCCTTTTTTTTTTTTTTTTTTTTTTTTTACCCCTTTCCCAGTTTTTATATTTCCTTTTCCCCCCAACACTTACCTACTTTTAACTCTGCTTCTTACTCTTTCCTACGTTTCACTGCATTTACATGTCCGTTCGGTGGGGAAAATGTACAGAAGAGTGGAAAAGGAAGGACAGATAGGACACGCACAGAAAACAGGAAAGGAAGAAAGAGCAGAAAAGGAAGACAAGCCATGAACAAAGATAGAGAAAGACAGGAAAGGTGCAAGAAAAGCAGGACATGTGGGAAAGCGTGAGAAAGCGTGGCAAAGGCTGGGAACACTAGACAAAGAATGAAAGGACGCGCAGCATAAAGAAATGAAAGAAAAAATGGGGAGAGGTTAAAAAAAAAAAAAAAAAAAAAAAAAAAACAAACAAAAAAAGAAAAAAAAAAAGATGAAGCGGGGGGAAAATACAACGGAAATAGGCAAGGTTGACAGAGAACAGTAGAAACATAGGGAAAAGTAGGATAGGTATGAAAAGATGGACACCATAGAGAACACAACGACGGGCAAGGAAAGATAAGAAATTATCGATTAAGAAGTAGGAACTACGCAACAGAAGTAGACAAGGCAGAAAACGATACAGAAATGGGCAGGTGAGGGGAGAGAGTATAAAGAGCAAGGGAAAATGTAGCAAAACAAACAAACAAAAAAAAAACCCCAGAGAAATGCAGGAGAAACTTCAAAGTAAAAAAAGTAAACAACACACATTAAGTAGAACATATGAGTAAAAGTACGAAAAGGGACAGGGGGGAAAAATTAGCGAAAAGTGGGGAAAGGTGGGGGGGAAAGGGAATGGCTGGAACAGGTGAGAAAGGTTTTTTTTTTTTTTTTTTAAGTCGGACAGGTAGGAAAACAGGAAAGGTTGATGAATAAAGAAAGGTGGACAAAAATTAATAGAAAAAGTTTCGGAGGGTATGGAGAAGTAGAGAGGGGGAGATAGTAAAAGGTAGGGAAAATTGGTTTTATTATATTATGAATACTTATATAGCGCCTATTCTCGGCTGCAGACCAAGCTCTAAGCGCTTTACAAACCCTACTCGTTGCCTCTACATGGGTAGTGCCGACTGTAGAGCTGCCAGCTGGCGCTTCATTCAGTCGTTTCCCGTGTCATCAAGTCCATATAATTCAACATCGTTCTCTCAAATTCCTTACTTCGTTCATTCTTTCCATTTTTTTTTTACGCAGGGTGCATGCTATGCGTAATGTGTCACCCATACCAACGGCCAAACTGGCCTTCTCTTCCGAAAGTTGGTGATGGGATTTTACGTGTGTGCAATGTTATGTGTGCGTTCACACACGAGCCCTCGGTTTATAGTCTCATTCGAAGACTGTATGGGAAATGGAGTCAGAACCAATATTAACTCCGACGGGAAAATCCCCCTGTACCGACACTGGAGATTCGAACTCGCAACCCCAGGATCACCAAGATTATGAGTCCGGCGCTCTACCAACTGAGCTATTCCGGTCCCCGTGAAAAATCAGCAAAACTGGGAAAAGCTATGGGAAACTAGAGAAAGGTAGAAGAAGGGAAAAGTGGAGAACAGTTCGAAAAATAAGGAAAAACTACAGGCAGGGAACAGGACGAAAGGTGGAAAACCGTAGAGAAAGGTCAGATGGAAGGGAAGCTGGGGGACAGTGGGAATGGTTGCGGGAAAGTAGAAAAGGTTAGAAACAAGCGGGAGAGGTAGGGAAAGTAGGAAAGGGTGGGAAAGGGGGGGGGGTGGGGGGGGGGGGACGCAGGCAAAAGTAGAAAACGTAGGAGAAAAACAGAGCTGAAACGGCAAAGGTTGGGAAAGGTGTTTAAAAAAAAAAAAAAAAAAATAAAAAACAAGCAAACAAAAACGAAGGGAAACAGGGAAATATGGAAAAAAAGTAGGGACAAGTATGAAAGATGCGAAAAATACAAGGAGCAGGGAAAAGGATGATATGTCAGGAACATTCGGGAAAGGGAAAGAAAATGGGAGAGTTTGGAAAACCGTAGGAAAAGAGAAAAAAAAAACAGGAAAGAGAGAGAAAAGTGGTAAAAGTTGGGAGTCAATAGGAAAGGTAGAAGAGACAGTGTGAGAAAGATATGGAACTAAGATAGGGAACAGTTGGGAAGAAAAACGAAAGAAAGAAAGAAAGAAAAATCAGTCCGTAGTTTTTACTGAAGAAGTTTTGTTTTGTTTCTTTTTTCTAAGAAAAAAGAACACGTGGGGAAAGGTGACAAACTAGAAAAAGTAGAAAAGATGGGAAAATATGAAAGGTACGGAAACATTGGAAAGGTAAAGAAACCATCAGAATAGTAAGGAAAAAATAGGAAAGGTGGGAAAAAGCATGTAAAAGTTAGAAAAAAAGGTTGGAAATTGTCAGAATACTTTGATGAAAATAAGAAAGATAGGGAATGTTAGAATGCTTGGAGGAAAACAGGAACGGTGGGAAATAGCAGGGATGGTCAGAGGAAAAATGGGATAGGTGTGGAATCGTTCGAAAAGTTAGGAGAAATATAAGACAAAAATGAAATGGTAAAAAATAGTTATAGGGAAACAGGAAGGTTGGAAAATGGTAGGAATAGTTAGAGGAAAAAAAAGAAAGTTGGAAAATGGTAGGATTAGTTAGCGGAAAACAAGAAAGTTGGAAAATGGTAGGATTAGTTAGCGGAAAACAAAAAAGTTGGAAAATGGTAGGATTAGTTAGCGGAAAACAAGAAAGTTGGAAAATGGTAGGATTAGTTAGCGGAAAACAAGAAAGTTGGAAAATGGTAGAATTAGCGGAAAACAAAAAGTTGGAAAATGGTAGGAACAGCTGGAAGAAGACAGGAAGGATGGAAAATGGTAGGAACAGTTGGAGGAAAAACAGGAAAGTTGGAAAACAGTAGGAATAGTTAGAAGAAGACAAGAAAGCTGGAAAATAGTAGGAATAG
>JADBJO010000192.1:462500-465000 GCA_016801955.1 Conus betulinus | reverse complement strand
CACAACATTCTAGTGTACAAAGTCTGCCCCAACGCTAACACCACCTGCTAACTAATGTCGTTTACCACAACGTTAAGTTAGTTTCGAGGTGAGGTGACTGAAGGCGTGAAAGGGAAACAAATTTTAAGAACAAACTGTTAGTGATCCCGCAGGACGATATGGACAAACAGATGACATGACAAAACAAAAGCCTTGTAACCTGTTTGTCCATACTGTCTAGTGGAATCACTAACGATTCTTTTTCTTTAAATTCACAACGTTAAGATCACCTTCTAGGGGACATAGTCCACCACAATGTTACCACCCCCTTCTAAGGGACATCCACTACCATGATATCAGCACCAGTTTCTAAAGGACAAAGGCTTCCACAATATTGACACCACTTTCTAAGAGACATACAGTCTGCCCCGATCTAAAACACCACCTTCTACCGGACACAGACTTCCACGATATATTAACACCACCTTCTAAGAAACATAATTCACTGCAGCCTTAAACCATGTTCTAAAGGGACACACACCGTACCACAGAATGAATGCCATCTCAAAAGGGACCTAGAGTATTACACTGATACAACCACCCTCTCCACTACAACCGTAACACAACCTTCTAAGGAACGCAGTCAACCAAACCATAACACACCACCTTCTAAGGAACAGTGTCAACCAAATCAATGACACAACCTTCTAAGGAACAGTGTCAATCAAACCAATAACGCCATCTTCTAAGGAACGATGTCAACCAAACCAGTAACATCACCTTCTAAAAAACACAACCAACTAAACCTGTAAAACCACCTTCTAAGGAACAGAGTCAATTAAAACCAATAACACCACCCTCTAAGAAACAGAATCAACTAAATCAATAACACCCACTTTCTGAGGGATGTGATCTCCACCACAGTGACACCACCTTCCACGGAACGCAGTCAACCAAACCAATAACACCACCTTCTATGGAACAGAATCAACCAAACCAATACATGAACAGTACCTTCTATGGAACAGAATCAATCAAACTAATAACACACCTTGTAAGAAACACAGTCAACCAAATCAAAAACACCACCTTCTGATGGACGTAATCTACCACACAAAGGAACATCACCTTCTAACGAAACAATGTACCAAATCATTAACACACCAAGCAATCACCAAGCAACACAATGTACCAAATCATTAACACCAAGCAAACACACAATCGACCAAATCATTAATACCACTTCTAAAGGACAAAGCCTACTGGCTGTGGGGGGAGATGAACTGTCAGAGGTTCATCTTGTCAGCATGATGGAAAGCGGAGTTTCTTTCCCCGCCGCCTTCAACCCTCCCTGAATTGAATCAGGTACCCATGAACTGCTGGGCGGACGGACAGAGAGGGTTTTCAAGCTGATCAAATCTGACTCCAAGAGTGGGTTCGAACTTACGACCGTTAGCTCCACAGGAAAAAACGCTCTAACTATTTGACCATTGGCCCTTGGTCACAAAATATCAATACCGTGCCTTATAAGGTACATAGGCCTCACAACCGTGACGCCACCTTCTAAGAACAATACAGAATACGCTGTCACTCGTAAGCTTCCAAGGGTAGCGCAGGATTGTTCCTAGCTGGTTTGTTCGGCAGTTGGGGACAAAAAACTTCTCTGGGTTCCATCCGCACCTTTGCGTACCTTTGCGTTTTTTTTTTTTTTTTTTTTTTTTTTTTTGTCAGCCTGTTGGCCGACTTTACGGAAAGGCTCAGTGACGGTGAGGAAAAACCCACTGACAACAGGGAAAGTCCCGTTGACAGCGGGAAAGACTGTAACCCGGGATCCTCTTCAGAGAGCATGTAAGACCTCATGGTGAAAAGCTCGGCCGTGTCGTGTCTAGAGTTGTACTGTCTTCACCTGTCAGCGGAAACAGCAACGAGTGAGGCTGCGGGATGCACAGGGCAGTTGCTTGATGGTGGCGTTTTTGCCGGGTGGGCTCTGCAGTCATGAAAGATGGGCTGGTACACCCATGGGAACGCTCCCACGGAGAGGTTCTGTCGTGTCACATCCAGTGGCCATTGCACAATGGCATCTGCCAGGGAACAAACTTGTCTCTTGACGTCTTAATGGAATGCCCTGTGCGTGCCTGCACCCTATGTGAACACAGCGCAGGCTTCCAAACATGGTGCAGGATTGTTCCCAGCTGGTTTGTTCGGCAATTGAGGACAGTGCTTCATTGGGTCTCACCCGCACCTTTCGGTGTACATTTTTCTTTACAGAGGCGCCACATCCATGACGCCACCTTCTAACAACACTACAGAATACACTACCATTCCTGTAACCACCACCTTTGAGTGCAGACTGCCAGTTCCGTAGTTAGTAACTGTCACCCCTCTTCTCTCTAAATAACGTACAGTAACAAATACTTTAAGTATCCGTAATTATTTGGATCGGGCGACTGACCCCAGTGACCTCAGTGTCCTTCAGGGCAAATTGACCACTGTCAACTTACAGTACAACATTTGCAGCCTC
>JADBJO010000192.1:412500-432500 GCA_016801955.1 Conus betulinus | reverse complement strand
AAATAAACAGATAAATAGGCAGACAGAGACAGATGGATAGATAGACAGATACAACAACAAACGATCGATCGATCGCTAGGCAGGCAGACACATAGATAGACAGACAGATAGTTAGACAATCAGATAGATAGATGGATGGATAGACAAACACATAGATGCATAGACAGACAGACAGATAGATAGATATTTTTTTTTTTCCCCGCAAGGGGAAAGGGTACGGTATCAAAAGTGGTGGTAAACGGGGATCTGAAACGGCAAAACCGAACCAGCCATTGTGGGTGCAGAGGTAACACCAATGACTACAGAGAGGAAACTGCTGGTTCCAACCCACTCAGAACTGTATGATTACGGGCATTTTTTCGGCTCAGAGTTCACGGTCACCTCTGTAGGTAGCTGCATTTCTCAGCCCTGGATAACGACGAGATGGAATGAAAGGAAGTGGAGAGAGTGTACGGCAGTGTCAGATCCAAGTGGAAAACCTGTTACATCTGTTTCCATCCTCCTCCTCTCCTCCTCCTCGATGGCAATCACGTGTGAGAATCTAAGGTTCTCTCTGCATGCCTTCCTCTTCTGATGACCTCATTTTCGATATTCCACCCACATCTATGTCTGAGGTACCTGTCGTGTCACCGTCTCCGCTGTTGGCGACTTTTTTTTTTTTTTTTTTTGGGGGGGGGGGGGGGGGGGGGGGGGGGGGGGGGGGGGGGGGGGGGGGGGGGGGGGGGGGGGGGGGGGGGGGGGGGGGGGGGGGGGGGGGGGTGACGTCAGATGAACGTGGTGGCGAATTGCCTCAGGAACGGGAGCGCTCATTGATACTGGTTCCGTCACAAAACAGTGACACATCGTCCGTTGGAGACTAAAAAGATGAGCAAGTAGTATTCCATGCGTGTTGGATCAGAACAGGCACCCGTCAAAATGCCACTGAAATTCGTCAGCAGTGCAGCGTCTCCTCTGGTAGGTAGCCTCACCACTCCCTCTGGACTACCGGCACTGAAACCGTACGAGGACGAACGCGGAAGTGTTGTACAGGGAAAGGAAATACATGTGTGTCAAGAAAGGCGTGTGGTTTACTTTTTTCCTAACAGATGGAGAAAAGAGAAGACAGCTCTATAGCCTCCACAGTACACGCAGAATTCATCAATGAAAGCCTTTTTTTTTTAAAACAGGGTTTTATACAGTTAAGTGTAGGTTGAGGTTCTGTTTGAAGAAGTAAGGGGTTTGGGTAGCTGTCGAGTCCTCTTTTTTTGATCAAAGTTCCGATCGCTGATACATAAAGGGTGTAGTCCCTCAAGGAAGGGGCATCGAAGAAGAGACAGAAAAGAAAAAGACCACCAGGCGCCGTGGCGAAGTGGTTGGCGTCGCGGAATGGCTGGGAGGTCGGGGGTTCGATTTCCATCAGAACTATTTATTTGTGGAATTTTTCAGCCCCGATCGGCTCCTATCCAGAACTGAGTTTGCCGTGGGCTCAACTGGGAAGACTGGCTGTTTACTTGATCCCAAGTCATCTTCTGAAATTCATTTCCCACAAACAATTAAAAGGCGCGCGCACACACACACGCGCGCGCGCACACACACATATACACACACGCACGCACACACATATACACACGCGCGCGCGTACATGCGTTCGATCCTACGCACACACATATGTACATGTGTGCATGCGCACATCCACACTCACACGTGTGCACACATACACGCTTACACATGGACGCACACACATACGCACACACCCACATACACACACACACACACACACATGTACACATATATGTGCAGATACGTGCGTATGCTCACACAAGCCCACAAATCACATATACACACTATGCACATACACACGTGTACAAGCGCGCACACACGCGTGCGTATGCACACACATACACACACACACACACACACACACACACACACACACATCACATGCACACACATACACGCACATTAAGCACACTCACATGCGCTCGCACACATATATGGGCCCGTGCCCACACATCCATACACACATATGTGTACAATCACTACACACACATACAACGATAAAAATGGCACATCCAATTAGGTAGGCACTCAAGGTCTGACCAGCGCGTTGGGCTAATGCGTAGGTCACACATCTGCAGAGTCGTAGCCACGAGATCCTCTTCTTAAGTCTCTCATCTTTGTTATTTATTTACCTATGCATCAGCTTTAAATCATGTGCAGTGTGGTCTCAAAAGCTAGCGGTTGTGGTGTAGCATATATGGACTAGTCGGCACGCAGAACAGAAATTCATTTCACCATCCTCATTAACCTCAGCCTCATCGATCAGTATTCAAAGAAATGTCCAATTCTGTGGCCCTGTACCCCCTGCTCTCATGGTGACCTCAGTTTCTGTTTCCTCTCATGTCTACGCCCTGCATGAGCTTCTGTCCGGGTCACAAATTCATGGGAAGCTATCGTTGCACGGACGTGATGGCGCTCTCCGGGGGAAGAGCTCACTTACGTTGGCTCAGCGACAAAGCAATTATTGTCGTCAGTATGGGGGGGGGGGGGGGGGGGTAGTAACGGTATCCTGCTTGTATTGGTGCAAAACAGGTACCATTGAACACCAACGGACTGCAGTGTCTCCGCTGGTGGGTTGCCTCATGACGACTTGGCAACGACTACTCCCTGTTGATTGCCGGTGCCATGGACTCGGCGCGTTAGGCCAGGATGTAGCTGTAGACGGGGGTGGGGGGGGGGGGTCCCAGAATGAGCGGCGTGGGTGCCATGTCCTTCGAATGAGACTATAAACCTAGGTTCCGTGTGTGAACGCATGCATAACATATTGCACACACGTAAAATCCCTTCACCAGCTATCGGAAGAGACCACTTTAGGCCGTTGGTGTGGATGACACGTATACACTGCAGGCACCAAAAGAATGAACGAAAAAACCCAGTGACAGATACTCGACTGATTGACACGGGAAACGACAGATTGTAACGCCTGTCAGGCAGCTCTTCAGTGGGCTCTAAGCAGGTAGGATGCCGGTTGTGTGTAGACGAGAGCGTGGACTGCGTAGCGCTTAGAACTTGGTCTCTATCTGAGGATAGGCGCTATGTAAGTACCCTCACTAATAATAGAGGCTCGGAAAAATTAGGAGGGGGGGGGGGGGGGGGGGGGGGGGGGGAGAGGAGGGGGACGGGGCAAAAAAGAGTGTGAAAAAGATAACGGCGGGAGAGGGGATGGGGAGTAGGGGAAAGGACAGGTGGTGGTGGTGGTGGCTCAGAAAATAATGATAATAATTACAATAACGTAGCATCTATGAAGCGCCTTGCCAAAGGTTCTGGGCGCTGAAAAATCCACACTCGAGTACGCAACGGACTGCCTACCTGGGGTAGTGCCGACTGCAGAGCTGCCTGCCGGCGCTTCATTCAGTCGTTTCCCGTGGCATCCAGTCAACAATGTTCACTCAGTTTTCTCGCTTCCTTCATTCTTTCCATTTCTTACGCAGGTTGCATGCTATGTGTAACGTGTCACCCATACCAATGGCCAACTGGCCTTCTCTTCCGAAAGGCGGTGATGGGATTTTACACGTGTGCAAGATGTTATGCAGAGTGTTCACACACGGAGCCTCGGTTTGTAGTCTCATTCGAGGGACTGTATGGAGTCAGAACTAATGTTAACTCCCGAAGGGGAAAAAAAAAACCTATACCGAAACGGCCCGGCGGAAATTCGAACCTGCAACCCCAGGATCACCCACCAGTCCGGCGCTCTACCAGCTGAGGTCTTCCGGCCCCATTGCATGCAGTCTCAGCAGACTAGACACTACATGACGAGCTGCCTGTGTGGGTGAGGACGGCCCGGTGTGGGCGCTGGTTAAGTGACAACAACATTTTGACATGTGATATGACGTCTCTTTGGTGCAGTATAGAAATTTTTTTTTTCACACCCACTTGCCGCCGAGAGGTGGGTTTCTTTGAGAGACTACAAGTATTGTTGACAGTCTCTTCTCAGTTGTTCTGAGTGTCGCCCGTCGGTCACATTCTCTGTCTTTGTCTCCCTTTGTCTCTCTGTCTCTGTCTGTGTATTCGTCTGTCGGTCTCTCTCTCTCTCTCTCTCTCTCTCTCTCTGCATGTTTCAAGTCATACATATGACGTGGTTGAAATCAAGCCACAGTCAGTAAGACACGGGGAGACGAACACGTTTGCACGCACACTGCAGACTCTGCTGCCTGCGTGTCAACGAGGCTAGTCAGGGCATTTCCCTAGAACCGGCAGAAGTGTTCATCCTTCGGTTCCTGTGTGACCACAGGCCAGGCCACCAAAGCAGAAGGAACACCTGAGCAACTGAAGAGAAAGAATCTGTCTACACCTACAGAGAAAGATCATTCTTGTGAAAAAGAACAGAGAGAGAGAGAGAGAGAGAGAGAGAGAGAGAGAGAGAGAGAGAGAGAGAAACCGACTGCAAACCTGCAGCTACGTACCAAATATATATATATATATATATTGGGTCTCGTGGCAGGAGACTAGTAGCGTTAGGTTTTGATTATGTGGATGGGAAGATATAGACGGATAGAGATAGAGGAGAGAGGAGTACAGTTCATTCCCCCCCCCCCCCCCCCCCCATCCCTTGGAGAGGGGACTGGTAGCGTTTGGTTTAGATTGTTGTGTGGATGTGGTGATGTAGACGGATAGAGGTAGAGGAGAGAGGACTAACCCCCCCCCCCCCCCCCCCCCCCAGAGAGAGAGAGAGAGAGAGAGTACGGTTCATTCCCCCTCGCCCCGTCCCCCCCCGCCCCCCCCCCCCCCCCCCCCCCCCCATGCCGCCCCAGCCTTGTTCCCTATTTTCAGGTCTTTCGTGCAGTTATCCGTTCTCAGTCAGGTAGAATGTGATTTTTTCTCATAGTTTGCAGTTTGAGCCATGATTGAGTTATAGTCAGGAAAACCTTGTGATTGTAAAAATAATTGTTCTCAGATGGAATAAAATTCCCCTTGAGGAAGGCCTCGTGGTCGAAATATTGGGGACTAATCTACAAACTTGTTGGTTTTTTCCATTCACAACACACACACACACACACACACACACACACACACAAACTGATCGACGTCTAATTGACCGACAGAATAGAAGAAATTACTTCGCACAGAAATTCCAGATGGCGCACATACAGCTTCTGCAGAAAGAGCACCCGGCAAACCACCTAACCCCCCCCCCCCCCCCCCCCCCCCCCCCCCCCCCCCCCCCCCCCCCCCTTTCAATTTTCTCCCCTAAAACTGATCGTGCTAGAGTCGTGAGGATGAACGATAGACACAAAACAGTTGTCTGAGATTTAAACGAAACAAAAACAAAAAGAAAGAAAAAAACAAAGACCCAAAACAAAGACCCGAAACAAAGAAAATGCTATGTGCGACCCTGAAATCGGTGGTCACCATCTGCAGCCGTTAACACAGATTACTACGTCGACTATACTGCTGCTGCTATTGCAGCTACTGCTGCTGCTACTATGATGTTGATGATGATGAAACATCGATGGCGACAACGGTAACAATAGTTTTTGCGAAGTAACTGCGTGTGCGTGCAAGGAAACAGGGAGTCCGAAAGACAGAACGTACTAACCGCACGATCTGTATATCATGAACCCCCCACCCCCTCCTCCCTACAATTATTCTCTCCTAATGCGCGCGTGCGCGCGCGCGCACACACACACGCTCCCGCGCGCGCTCACGCATGCACACACGCGCGCACATACACACACACAGATTCCCCACCCAACTCACATTCGCTCGCTCGCGCTCTCTCTCTCTCTCTCTCTCACACACACACACACACACACACACACACACATACACACACACACACACACACACACACACACGCAGTAGTTCATCAATGCCATTCACTGATGAGTTGTCATGTAAGGAAAGAAGAATCGCTACCTTGCTAACACCAGCTAATCCTTCCCCATTTCTCACCTTGACCCCCACTTCCTCTCCTTTATCGCCATTCCCCTTCCTACCTCGCTCGCTCTTTTCCCACCTCTTTCCACGTAGCAAGCTGCTCACTGCCGCACCGCCGAGCAACACACCTCTGGCATTTAGTAAGGGAGAGAATCTTGAGCAAAACAACGAAGAGTGTCAAGGGGATAGTCTCCCCTGGTACATGTCGTAGAAGATCGAAATGGGCAACCGATTTACACGGAGGAATGATAATGCTCAGCTGCGTTCTTCGTAAAACGATGAATCTTTTCTGTCGTTTGTTATTTGAACGGTTACATTTGGAGGGCTTCCCAATGACGACCAATGTCTGCTGTAAGCATTTTGCGTCGGGGTTTCACAACTCCTCCCCCCCCCCCCCCCCCCAAAAAAAAAAAAAAAAAAAGAACAAAGAGGCTAGTGCAAGATAATTTGAAGTATATACCTACAATTTTTTTTTTTTTTTTTTTTTTGCCGTCCCATCTTCTGTACCACCTCAGTGGAACTTCGCCCACGGCGCTCATTCCGACCCCTACCGCCCCTCCCCTCCCTCACACCCTGTGTCCGCGCCTCATCTGCCCCAGTATGCCCACCCGCTTCACACCCGACATCGACACCCCCTGTACGCCCACCCTGTCCTGCCCCGAAATCTGCACTAACTGTTCCTTCACTCCTGTCACGCCCTGAGGTTCGCGTTCCTATTGCCTTGACCCATGTCAGGCCCTAAAACCTGTGCATCCTGTACGCCCACCCGTGTCGCGCCTTCTCTACTCTACCCCCCACCTATATCTCAACGCTAAAATCCGCGCTTCCTGTAACTAGACCCATGACACGCCCTGAAATCTGCACACACCCCCCTCCCATCTCCCTCCTTTACCCCCAGTTAGGTCAGGCGCGGACACCCCCCCCCCCCTTCCCCCCCCCACACACACACACCCATGTTCCCAATCATGTCACACCCTGAATTCTACATGCCCCTCCCCCTAACCAATGTCATAATCTGAAATCCGCACCCCCTACCAACACCCATGCTAAGCTCCGAAGTCTGTGCTCCCTATACTCCCACCCATGTTAGACCCTGCATCCACCCATGTTAGACCCTGCATCCACCCACCCCCCCCCCCCCCCCGTACACCCCCACCCAGTTACACCCTGCACCCCCCCCCTACCCCCCCCCATGTTACACCCTGCATCCCCCCCCCCTGCACCCCCCCCCCATGTTACACCCTGCATCCACACCCCCTGTACCCCCACCCATGTTACACCCTGCATCCACACCCCCTGTACCCCCACCCATGTTACACCCTGCATTCACACCCCCTGTACCCCCACCCATGTTACACCCTGCATCCACACCCCTGCACCCCCACCCATGTTACATCCACCCTGTACCCCCACCCATGTTACACCCTGCATCCACATCCCCTGTACCCCCACCATGTTACACCCTGCATCCACACCCCTGTACCCCCACCCATGTTACACCCTGTATCCACACCCCCTGTACCCCCACCCATGTTACACCCTGCATCCACATCCCCTGTACCCCCCACCCATTTTACACCCTGCATCCACACCCCCTGCACCCCACCCATTTTACACCCTGCATCCACACCCCCTGTACCCCCACCCATTTTACACCCTGCATCCACACCCCCCTGTACCCCCACCCATGTTACACCCTGCATCCACCCCCCCTGCACCCCCACCCATGTTACACCCCTGCATCCACACCCCCCTGCCCCCCACCCATGTTACACCCTGCATCCACACCCCTGCACCCCCACCCATGTTACACCCTGTATCCACACCCCCCTGCACCCCCACCCATGTTACACCCTGTATCCACACCCCCTGTACCCCCACCCATGTTACAAGAATGCATCCACACCCCCTGCACCCCCACCCATGTTAAAGATTGTATCTTCATCCCCCCCCCCCCCATGTCTCCACCCATGCCAAGCCCTGAAATCCGCGCTCCCTATACCCCCACTCATGTTACATCCGATATCCGCACCTCCTTCCATCTACCCCCCCCCCCCCCCCCCCCCCCCCCCCCCTCCTCCATGTCACGCCCAGCAAAAACGCGACCGCTGTATCTCCACCCATGTCATACGCTGTATTCCTGTCCTTTACCCCCGCTACCATGTTGTACGCTGCATCCGCGACCCCGTACCCAACGATGCCCGTCTTCGCGTCCCACGTCTCCCCACACGTCATACCCTGTCTTCGCGTCCCACGTCTCCCCACAGGTCCTACCCTGTCTTCACTTTTCCCACCCCCATCCCTGTCACGACCAGCATCCGCGCCCTTTGTACCCTCACCCATGTCATGACCTGCATCTGTGTCTCGCCGTATGCCCGCCGACGACTGAACGAGCGAACAACCGACTGAACGAATGAACGAGCGAACAACCGACTGAACGAATGAATGACTGAACAACCGACTGAACGAATGAACGAGCGAACAACCGACTGAACGAATGAACGACCGAACAACCGACTGAACGAATGAACGAGCGAACAACCGACTGAACGAATGAATGACCCAACAACCGACGAACGAATGAACGAGCGAACAACCGACTGAACGAATGAATGACCGAACAACCGACTGAACGAATGAACAACCGACTGAACAAATGAATGCCAAACAACCGACTGAACGAATGAATGACGAAACGACCGACTAACCGACCGAACGAATAAATGACTGAACGATCGAGTGACCGAACTGAATGACTGAACGACCGATTGAATTAATAAACGATCGACCGACCGACCGACTGAACGAGCGATCGACCGAACACACGTACTAACGAATGACAGAACGACCGACGGAACGAATGAATGATATCTGAACGACCGACTGACAGACCGATTGAACGAATGAATGACTGAACGACCGACGGAACGAGTGAATTTTGTCTGAACGACCGACTGACAGACCGAATGAACGAATGAATGAATGAACAACCGACTGGCAGACCGAATGAATGACCGAACTACCGACGGAACGAATGAATGATGTCTGAACGACCGACTGACAGACCGAATGAACGAATGAATGACTGAACGAACGACTGGCAGACCGAATGAACGTATGAATGACTGAACGAGCGACCGACCGAACAAATTTACAAACGAATGACTGAACAACCAACTGAACGAATGAATAAGTGAACAAAACGACCGATTAACCGAACTAACACACAATAAAAACAAAACAAAACAAAACAAAAAACACAAACGAAATGTATGTGTGTGCGTGTGTGCGTGCGTGCGTGCGCGCGCGCACGTGTGTGTGTGTGTGTGTGTGTGTGTGTGTGTGTGTGTGTGTGTGTGTGTGTGTGTGTGTGTGTGTGTGTGTGAGCGTGTGTGTGCGTGCACGAGCGAGTGCACGTGTGTTTGTGCTTGTGTTCGAGCGTGTGCGTGCGTGCGCGCGCGCGCGCGTGTGTGTGTATGTGTGTGTGTGTGTGTGCGTGCGCGCAAATACCACTCCAGTCTTAACCAGTGATATGTTATTCAATTTTGACTGTAAATACACACCTGACATTAGTGTTAATGTAATGTCTCCAGTAATGATATTACACACACGCACTCACAAACACACACTTACATATATCATTTATCTGTCTATCTATCTATATATATATGTGTGTGTGTGTGTGTGTGTGTGTGTGTGTGTGTGTGTGTGTGTGTGTGTGTGTGTGTGTGTGTGTGCGCGCGCTAGCGCGCGCGTGTGTGTGTGCGCGCGAGCGCAAGTATGTTCATGTGTGTCTGTTTTTGCTTTTGTGCATTTGTGTGTCTGCTTTTGCGCGCACGTGTGCTTACATGCGTGCGTGCGTGCATGTGTGTGTGTAGCCTTGAGTGCGAACGTAGCCGTGTACATGTATGTGTCTGCATACGCGCGTTTCCATGTAGTTGTTTGAATGAAATGGTTGGTGAGATATCAGTCTTAGCTAATTGCAAGACAAAAATTAACTGTATATGAATGAACTTGAAAAAAGGGCATAAAATCATAGAAAGAAAAACAGGATCGGATGAATAAAAAAATGAAATGATAAATGAAATAAGTATAAAATTCCCTTGTAAAAATGTGTTGAAAACACTTTCCCATTATATCTTTTATCCTCTAGCTCTCTCTCTCTCTCACTCTCTCGATGATGATGATGATGGTAATGATGGTGATGAAGAAGAAGAAGAAGAAGAAGAAGAAAGAAGAAGAAGAAGAAGAAGAGAAGATGACGATGATGATGATGATGATGATGATGGTGAGTAGGAGGAGCAGGAGGAGGAGGAGGAGGAGGAGAATAAACGAATGGAAGACACCTCGATATTGATGACCGATAGACGAGATGGCATGAGCAGAAGGTGAGAACGATGAATTATAGACAGGAACGCATGTGCAACACGTAAAATCGATGACTGGCAGACAGGAGAAAAATAGGAGAACGTGGTCATGAACAACGACGGTGGAGAGGAGACGACGACAACGACAGGAGAAGAGAATCAATGATGGACCGGAGAGGAAGTGATGAATGTTAGACAGGATGAAAATAGGAGTGTGAAAACTTTGACAAAGACCCCGATAACAGCGATACAAAAACACCTTTAAATCTGTGAAAAATTGACCAACGTAAATAAAACTCAGCACACACCAGGAGAAAAGACGCTAACTGTCTCACGCAAAAAGAAAACATAGTAAGGTAGACAAAGTTTGCTTTGAGCTCTACAACAAACAGAGCAAAAGCGATCCAAGTATGCTAACAATTCGGGATTCATCAAATGGAGATGGCTTTCCAACACTGTCGCAGAGGCCGTAGCAGCAGTGAAGTCGCAGAAACATGGCAAGGCTGCATGCATTGACAACATCCATCAGAACACTAACATATAGCGGAAAGGCAGTAGCTGATATATACACTGTCATCTGCAATAAAATCTGGCACACTAGCAAGTGGCTTACGCCAAAGAGACTCGATCACCAAAGAGGGGGAATCCTCAACACCGCCCAGAACAACCGCAAGATCAGTTAGATCAGCAATGTAAGCAACGTAATGTTCAAAATCATTCTGAACAGATCACAGTTGCAACACAGACGCTGTTGTATCTGAAAGGCCAAAATATAATCGAAGGAATCTTTAACCCTTTGCAAAAAAAAACACCTGCAGCACCAGAAGGAGTTCCATCGTGTCTTCACAGACTTCAAACAGGCGTCTGACAGAGACAGTCCAGAGGGTGCTGCAGGCTGTTGTGAAGAAATGTGATATCGGGACAAAGTGAATCAACAACATCCACCAAGTATACGCCAAAATGACCAGTGCACCACTCACAAAGGGCAAGACTGGAAAGTGATCCACAAATCAGTTAGGATTCGTCGGGGTCCGTTTTCTCTCCAACACTTCTCCACATTGCCCTGGAATTCATCATGAATGATCCACTTGAAGATCATGTCAACACAAACGGCACTGCAGGAAGAACTATCTCGAACCTTCACTTTGTTTCCATGGCCTGACACAAACCTTCACTTTGTATGGCCTGTATGGCCTGACACAAACTTCACTTTGCAGGTGACTTGTATGGCCTGACACAAACCTTCACTTTGCAGGTAACTTGTAGGCCTGATACAAACCTTCACTTTGCAGGTATGTATGCCTGACACAAACCTTCGCTTTGCAGGTAACTTCTGACACAAACCTTCACTTCGCAGATAATGTACATGGCCTGGCGGACACTGCACAAGAACTCGCTATAAGCTTGCTAAAACACTGGATGGAACATGGACGGGACGATGAAACATCGACAAGTACTGATATCAACGTCGAGAAGATAAAGCTAATGGCCGGCCACAACACCAGCTCCAGTACCGATACAACCATGGATAGCAGCTAGGAACTGTTCAACTGTTCATATATCTGGGATTTATTTTCAGCGATGGGGTGTTTAAATCAAATATCATCTCTAGAGCAGCAAAGACATCAGTTCTGTCCAGACTGAACCCTGTATGGAAAGACAATAACATCCCGGTGAAACACAAGTCTGGCTCCTGTATGCACGGCTGCATGTCGTTTTCCTACATGCATACGTGACATAGATCAGGAAGAAAGAACCCAACCACAGAAGTGAGGTGTCACTGCAAGATATACGTCAGATATACTGATTATATCACCACTGAACAAGTGCGCCAGACAATCAAACAGCACAGCGGGCCATACAAATATTTGCTGACACCAACAAAGCAAAAAAAAAAAAAAAAAAAACAAAACAAAAAACCCTAAGTTGGCATTGTCATGAAGAACCAACCGCCCTGCTAAAATAATCCTCCAGAAAAGTGTTGAAGGAGCGAGACCAAAGGGAAGATAGGAAATAAATGGACTGACAACATTGCAGAATGGACAGGAAAACCTCTGTAGAGCCCAAGGCCTCAGAACACAACCGACAGAATCGGAGGAATCTGGTGAACAGTTCTTCAGTGCGATGCCCCAATGACTTCACACGGACCTAGAAAAAAAAAGAAGTTGGATATTAATGACACCAAGACAAAAATTACTTTTGTATTTTTGAATGATTTATTTTAATGCAGAACGGGTGCGTGATTCTAGGACTGAGCCATCTGTTAACATTTCGTTGTTAATAATTTGTTTTTAAATATGTTCCTGAATCTCAGAATATAAAATGTTTACGTTTTCATCGTTCTCAGATGATAAAATATTAGTGTTTTCAACGGTCTCCAGCACAATATAATCGTATCATATCTGACCTGTCGGTTCTCTTAGTGAGGCATGGCAGGCACTGTTGGACCTGATGAAACACATGAAAGAACAAAAAGTACTTTTTTCGTTTTGGTACAATTCATTTCTATTATTTCTAACTGGCTGGAGAGAGACACACCATGTGCTTAGCTCTTTTAAGATTTTCATTACCAGAGTTTAAAATACTTTGTGTCTGAATTCAAGAAAAGACTTTCGAATGAAAACGATTACCCCCCCCCCCCCCCCCCCCACACCACACACACACCGCGCGCGGCGCGGGCACACAAATACACATACGCACGCACGCGCACACACAATACACAAGCGCAGGCTCGCTAGCGCGTGCATGCACACATATACAACTATGCGCGCAAGCATTAATGCACTATTCAACCATGCGCACCCGCACGCAGGACAGACATCTTATGCACACACACCACACACACAAACACACACACACACACACACAAAACACACACACACGCGCGCGCGCGCGCACACACACGCACACGCACGCGCGCGCGCACGCACGCACACGGGCGTCCGCACACATATACATCCACAACCACGCGCGCGCGTGCACGCACACATACACATATTCAACCATGCACGCGCGCACGCAAGACGTACGTAGCTCTCTCTCTCTCACAACACACACACACACACACACACACACACACACACACACACACACACACACACACACACACACACACACACACACACACGTGTTCACACCGGAAGCCAGTACAGACTGTTAAACAGCTCACTGGCACATCACCACCTGCTCTTGGCTCGAGACTTGCGCATGACTTTGAGTTAAATGGACTTCATGAAGTAAAAAAAAAAAAAATATTGCTAACCTATTCCCCCCCCCCCCCCTCGAGCTTATTATCATCTATGCATCAACCCTTTTTTTTAACGCCCTGATGTACTATGACTACATATATAGTGTTTTGTCTTTTTCCCAGAGGCTTTTTAAAACCATCTAACAAATCAATTCCAGCAACGCTTTGACGCGGAAAGAAAGATATCAAATGTTTGCAAATAGAGTAAAAGGAGAAGGTGAGAATTATGAAGGGTATACTGGATGAGAAGGGCGATAAAAGGGAAGAATATGGAATCATGGAGTACGTGAAAATCGGACGTCGTAAGAGTAATCCAAAGCAGAATGAAATGAGAAGGGAACGATAGAAAAACGAACGCTGGACGCGATCAGAAAAGGAGAGAATGACGAATGACAGACGAAATTAGAGAAGAGAAAGTGGGGATGGTGAATGACGAACGTGATGAAGAGGATGACGCGAAAATGATAAATGTTGGACGAAGGGAAACATAAAAATGATAAATGTTGGACCTACGGGGAAGTTGTGAACGATGAATATCGGACAGAGAAAATGTGAACAAAGCATTTTGGAGGGGGGGGGGGGGGGGGGGGGGGGGGGGACGTGCGAATGATGAATGTTTGCCCAGGGTAACGTGAGAGCACTGAAGGTATGATGGGGAAAAGGGTGAAAATAATGAATGCGGCACCGAGGCAAACGTAAGAATGAATCATGTTAAATGGCGGAAACGTGAAAATGAAACATTTTGAAGTAGCAGAAAACGTGAAAATGATGAATATTGGGCGGGGGAAAACGTGGGAACAATAAATGTAGGATAGGGGAAAACATGAAGATGATGAATGTTAAACAGGGGTAAAATGTAAGAATGATAAATGTTGGAGTGGGGGAGGGGGCGTAAAGATATTGAATATAGGACAGGGAAAATATGAAAATGATTAATATTGGACTGGGGAAAATGTGAAAACGATAAATATTTTAGGGGGGGGGGGGGGGGGGGAGAATGATGAATATTTGAATAGGGGGGAAAACATGAATGTTGAACAGGTGGCCGGAGTGGGGGGGGGGGGGGGGGGGGGGGGGGGGGGGGGAGACGTGAAAATAAATAATGCTGGATTGAGGAAAATGTAAAGAGTGATGAAACCTGGACTGCATGAAAAGGTGAGAAGACTGAATGATGGAGTAGGGTAAAACGTGCAAATGGGGAATTTTGGACGAGGTGTGTGTGTGTGTGTGTGTGTGTGTGTGTGTGTGTGTGTGTGTGTGTGTGTGTGTGTGTGTGTGTGTGTGTGTGTGTGTTTGGAGGAGGGGGGTGTTGACAATAATGAAAGGTAAGAACAAAAAATGAAAGGGAAACGTGGAAAATGAGGAAATGTTGGACTGGGGGAAAAGGCAAGAATGATGAATGTTGACTTAGACGTACTGAGAGGAGGGGGGGGGGGGGAGGGGGGATGAAACGCGAGAATGGTGAATGCTGGACGGGAGGAAACTGAGAGACTGACGAATGTTGAAAAAAAGGGGAAGAGAAGAACGCACGAAAAATGAATAACAGATGGAAGGGTGATACGACGCTGATGAACTAAGGACGGATGAGGAAATCGAAGAGAGTGAGAATGATAGCCGTAATGAAAACAGGACAGCGACAGTGTAACAGTGGGCACAATCAGCACAGAGTCAGACGGAATGAGATGACGGGAACGCATTAAAAATGAATGGCTGACACGATGAGACGCAGAGAACATAAAAAATGCTGAGTGTAGTACGGGGGCAGAACATAACAGTCGTAAATAAAGAACAAGAGAAGAAGAGGACATGATAACTGAAGAAAGAATGATATCTGAGAGACATGAGAAGGGATGAATGATATACGAGTGAAGAAAAGGAGAACGCAGATCAATGGATGTGAGTAGAAGACAATGTGAAACTGATGAATGATGCTCTGGAGGAGGAAAGGAGTTTTAGGCTTTGAATGTTGGATGGGTGAGAACATGAGAATGATAAATCACAGGGCGGGATAGGAATGGGAGAATCGGATGGAGTTGAATATGGTATGTCTATCCTGCTGTTCAATACCGCCGAAAAAGAAGTAGTAAAGGGGCAGCGATGGAAATGACCGTATCATAAGCTCGTAGCTGTGCAGAATAATAGGTCAGCAGAGTATGAAAGGAACTGTTTGTAGCAGAGAAGAATGAAAGAGGGGGAGGGGGGGGGGGGGGGGGGGGGGGGGGGGGGGGGAGACTGCAGGACTTCAAATTTTGGAGGTGTGGTTGGAAAAGACCAAGTATATGACATAAGAGAATGGGGAATATGGAAGCGTGGATAATGTACAACAGCGGGTATGGGCGGTGATGGAAGGGCTAAAGAATTAAAGGAGGGAGGGTGGTGGTGGTGGAGATACTGAAGGACCTCAGGTTCAAGTCCATGAAATATTCAAAAGAATACAACCGCAGTGGAAAAGCGAGAAATTGCCACTGGACGGAGATGGAAACTGGTGGTGGTGGTGTGTTCAATTCTTTCAGCATGTCCACAACATGTTTATACGATAAAGTGAAGGGTCTCTGGAGAACCTCAACAAGTGAACTTGAAATGTTGGAAATGGGAGAGGAAACAGGATTGAAAAGTACAAAATCCTGGCGTGAAAGAATGCAAGTGAGAAACAAAGGAAAAGAAGTAAGAGTTGTGATGAGATGAATCAGAAAATCCTACGAGAGTTGCAACCGGGGTAACGTGGGATGTCTACAGACTTTTAAGCTGCATCTATCTGAATTGCATGTTTTGAGTGGATTAGACATAAAGCATACCAGGGCCATAAGCATTTGTGAAACGATACCAGTTAATACTGAGTCGCCCGACGGAGAACGAAAACATGCATGGATCAATTTTTTTTTAAAGGCCAAAGTTCCTTTGATCAACATGATTCAGCATAGTTGTTTCAGGAACCCCACCCCCACCCTTTTCGATCAATACCTATACCCACCCCATCAAAAAGCAAGCTCAGGGTAAAGCACCCAGACCGTTGTAAGACGAGTTCACATACGCCTGGAGCTTTATGTATTGATGTATTGATGTTTTGATGGTATCGGTGTTGTGTTGCATACACCCTCTACCATCCCTTTCTTGCTGTCCATCCCCAACCCCCTCCGACCGACCTTCATGCTGCGGTTATCCCGTCTGCCCTACCACCTTGGTGAGTGTGTACGACGTGTGCCCTACCGCCTTGGTGAGTGTCGACGTGTGCCCTACCGCCTTGGTGAGTGTCGACGTGTGCCCTACCGCCTTGGTGAGTGTCGACGTGTGCCCTACCGCCTTGGTGAGTGTCGACGTGTGCCCTACCACCTTGGTGAGTGTCGACGTGTGCCCTACCACCTTGGTGAGTGTCGACGTGTGCCCTACCACCCTGGTAAGCGACGTCTGCCTACCACCTTGTGAGTGTCGATGTCTGCCCTACCACCTTGGTGAGTGTCGACGTCTGCCCTACCACCTTGGTGAGTGTCGACGACGTCTGCCCCTACCGCCTTGGTGAGTGTCGACGTCTGCCCTACCGCCTTGGTGAGTGTCGACGTCTGCCCTACCGCCTTGGTGAGTGTCGACGTCTGCCCTACCGCCTTGGTGAGTGTCGACGTCTGCCCTACCGCCTTGGTGTGAGTGTCGTCGCCCTACGTCCTTGGTGAGTGTCGACGTCTGCCCTACCACCTTGGTGAGTGTCGACGTCTGCCCTACCACCTTGGTGAGTGTCGACGCTCAACCTGAACATGACCTCACACCGAACGTGGCTCGGGTGTCACTTCTCTGCGCAGGGTCTGCACTGAATCAGTGTTAGTACTAGTTCAACGGATGCGCCAGAATTCTCAGCAACGAAATATTGTTGGATACTGCCAGCGGTATCGCAAAAGAAAGCGCAGCAATGTGAACTGTTGAATACTATGAGCGGTATCACAAGTCAAGCGATTCACGGAACGGCGATGAATTAACGTTGAGCTGCACCTTGGTCACACTCAGAAAGATATACTGTATAAAGTCTTCAGAACTTACAAAGTTTAGAAAGAAAAGGGGTTAGTTACCGCCACAAAATACAGAAACAGACAGATTACAGGACAAACTCAACCAGATGAGAAAAAAAAAAAAAAAAAAAGAACTTGGTCACTGTGAAAGAAAAGTGCACGGTGTTGACAACCTCCGAAAACGAAATAGTGAATCTAAACCAAAGTTTACCCTTAAGCAAGAATGTCACGCAAGAAGTGAATGTAACACACAGAACGTATAACGGAGAAAACGGTCAGGACACACTGTGCGTGCGAGCGTGTGTGCGCGCGTGTTTGTGTGTGTGTGTGTGTGTGTGTGTGTGTGTGTGTGTGTGTGTGTGTGTGTGTGTGTGTGTGTGTGTGTGTGTGTGTGTGTGTGCGCGCGCGCGCGCGTGTGTGTCATGAATTTCAGTTTAAGAGAAAAACTTTTTTTTTTACAAACAGTAAACAACAGCTGCAGACATCATCGGATCGGCGGATATAAACGACTGAAGATCCTGTCAGACCGAGCTTGTCCGGATATGTGGAGAAAGTCTTGGCACACCGGCTCCACAATCACCGAGAGAAGAATGTTTGTGGTTTGAGGATCAATCAATTACTCAAAACTGAAAGCATTATCAGAAACAAACTGAGCTGGCAATATTGGAGATGGGCACGGACAATGTCTGTTTCAGTACAACTCGAGCAGACCACAGACAGCATTTCCAGGACTGTCAACACGTACCTCCCCCTACCCCCCCCCCCCCCCCCCCCGAAACAAAAAAAAAACAAACAACAACAACAAAACCAAAAACGCAAGCAAAGAAACAAGTAAAACACAAACAACAAAACTAAGGAGTCGGTCCCGTCAAGGGAAAACTCAGATTTACATACGGTTTATATGTACGATTTTTTCTTTTTAAGCATTTTTTTTCATTGATCAGTAATGTGTACATAAACAATTTGTATACTGATGCATAAACAAGCAATACCTTATGGTGTACAGGCACACTTCTTCAAAACATTTCCATGCTACAGCCCTTCAGTCGGATAAAACCAAGCCATGTTAAGTGCACCGTTCACGCTGATCATTTCGCTTAGAATTTTGTTTGAAAACCGATTTTCAAAAATCCTTCTGAGATAATTCCAATGCGACAAAGATACATCAAAATGCCTAATTAACGAATAGAACCGCAGAATGGATAGCAAGCACCTGTTCCAATGGTCTCTCGCTATCTAGTCACCATTACAAGAAAGAACTTGCATCTTACAAAGTTTATAAAGAAAAAAAAAGAAAAGAAAGAAAATGCTTTCCAGACCATAGGAACTTGAACAGACCACAAATACAGAAAAGCGGTTGGCAACAGCACAGAGGAAAAGAATGAAACCCAAGTTAAAAAAGAAAGCAAAGTGAAAGAGAGTGACACTGAAGAAGAAATTGCTAGCACCGGATTTCTGGAAGACAAGGACGCAGTTATAACTGAATGATACCCACCTTCCCTTCTCTCCCCTGCATTCCTATGAGACGAATTGAAAAAAAGTATGCAGAGTGTTCAAAACACACATTAAAGAACGGGCTACAGAGGCAGGAAAAAATGAGTGAAAAAGGTTTTAAAAAAGCGAAAGCGGAAAAAAAAAGAAGGAAATTACAAGCATAACATCACATGAAGACTGAAACACAGTTTGTACTTAAAGAGCCCATCCTCCACCTCATCCACCTCTTCTTTTGGCACGGGGATTCCACTGTACAAAGTGAGTTCTAGGTGAGAGGTGTGCTGCAGACTGGCTCACAGGATGACCCAGATGACCGAGGTGAAAAAATAAACGCATCAAAGGTCGAGCAAGCTTAGAAAAAGCATCATACAGTACATCCTTACAGGAGGACTGTGCTCACGTGTTGGCCGCATTGGAAAGTTGTTTCAGGATCCTCAGAGAAAGTAAGATACTGTAAGAATGAGTTTCCTGAGACCTCTAATGTCGTTTCCTCCAGGATGTTGTGAACTTCCGTTTCACTCACAGAAAGAAAGGAAGCGGAGGTGCATCAGTTAATGAGGAGCCATGAAGGCACTGAGGGGAAAGGAGGGAGGGAGGGAGGGACAGACGTCCCGGAAGAGATTTAGTGGGCTGTGAGATAATGAGAGATAAACGCCAGTAGCATCAGTTAAACAATAAGCAGAACTAAGACGAAGACCAAAGACGTTCGACCTGACATGACAAAGTGATCAGGAAGAAAATTAATGTTATAGCATATAGATTTAGTACAAATGACGTCTAAGACTTGAAAAAATACCTCCTTTCTTAAAAACAACATCGACAATTCTGTTAATTCGCTTACAGATAGCCGCTTGCAAATTTGATACTGACCGCCATCACCGCGTTTGTTGTCAAACAACAGGAGTGCCCGCGCGGTCTCTGTGCGCGCGCGTGCGTGCGTGCGTGCGTGTGTGTGAGGAGTTCGGGGAGGAGATGATGCGG
>JADBJO010000192.1:402500-405000 GCA_016801955.1 Conus betulinus | reverse complement strand
AAAAGTAACAGAATGTCAGGCGTGCACCGGGTATCCTACACTTTGCGGCGAAATCAACATAATGTCAGGCGTGCGCCGTGTATCCTACACTTTACAGCGAAAGTAACAGTGTCAGGCGGGCTTCGAGTATTCGACATCTTACAGAGAAAGTAACAATGCCAGGCGTGCAACGGGTATCCTACACTTTACGGAGAAAGTGACAATGCCAGGCGTGCAACGGGTGTCCTACACTTTACGGAGAAAGTGACAATGCCAGGCGTGCTCCGGGTATCCTACACCTTACAGAGAAAGTAACAATGCCACGCGTGCACCAGGTATCCTATATATACCTTACAGAGAAAGTGACAATGCCAGGCGTGCTCCGGGTATCCTACACTTTACGGAGAAAGTAACAATGCCAGGCGTGCTCCGGTATCCTACACTTTACGGAGAAAGTGACAATGCCAGGCGTGCTCCGGGTATCCTACACCTTACGGAGAAAGTGACAATGCCAGGCGTGCATCGGGTATCCTACACCTTACGGAGAAAGTGACAATGCCAGGCGTGCATCGGGTATCCTACACTTTACGGAGAAAAGTGACAATGCCAGGCGTGCATCGGGTATCCTACACTTTACGGAGAAAGTAACCATGCCAGGCGTGCATCGGGTGTCGTACACTTTACGGAGAAAGTAACCATGCCAGGCGTGCAATGGGGTATCCTACATCTTACGGCGAAAAGCGGTATGGTGCCACGTGCGCACGGATGTCCTACACATCACAGATTAAGTAACATATTGCAAGGAGTGCACGGACATCTTTCTTCTCACGGGAAAAGTACCACGGATACCAGTACACAGCTTACAGAGATAGTAACATGGCGCCAGATGTGAACAGATATCCTGCACCTGAAGCAACATGGTGCAAGACACGAACGGATACCCTACACCGAAAAGAACACTATGCCAGATATAAACGGACATTCTACACTGAAAATACATGGTTCCAGATATGAACGGATATCCTCCACCCAAAATAACGAGGTGCCAGAAATATGAACGAGATATCCTACACAGAAAAACAACATGGTACAAGATATGAACGAATACCCTACATCGAAAATAAAATAACATGGTACAAGATATAAACGAATATTCTACACAAAAAATAACATGGCACAAGATATGAACGGATACCCTACACCAAAAATTACATGGTACGAGATATGAACGAATATCCTACACCGAAAAATAACACGGCACAAGATATGAACGGATATCCTTCACCGAAAATAACATGGTATGAGATAAGAAAGAATATCCTACACCGAAAATAACATGGTACGAGATATGAATGGATATCCCACACCCAAAACAACAAAGTATCTGGTTGACCCAGGAGTGACGCATCGCGTTCGCTGTCTTAAGTTCGATCGACAATTTTTTTTTTTTTTTTAAATCCTTATCATTTCAACTGCCTATTTCAATGCGCTATTCTCCTGCTATCCTGTGCTCTATCTTCCGCGCCCACACATATACAGTCTGAAACGGTTATTCTTATCTGTCACGCAAGTTATGGTGCATGTGTACATCACGCCTACGTGTACCTATCCAAACAAATATACTACAATAGACAGCCCTGATATGGCCAATGCACCTATCTCAACAACTATATTTTAAAAAAAAAAGTAGACAGGCCTGAATAGGCCAGCGCAACTATCCAAACAAGTATACACGGTGGACAGCCCTGACATCGCCAACAGCAAGGAAGATAAATGTCAACATCATGGGGTGGGCAATAACAAACTGCAACATCAAGATCTTAAACAAAATAACAAGGATTGGGACGTCATCAACATCATGGGGTGGGCAATAACAAACTGCAACATCAAGATCTTAAACAAAATAACAAGGATTGGGACGTCATCAACATCATGGGGTGGGGCAATAACAAACTGCAACATCAAGATCTTAAACAAAATAACAAGGATTGGGACGTCATCAACATCATGGGGTGGGCAATAACAAACTGCAACATCGAAGAGAGATGTTCAACAAAAACAGGTAGATGAGGCCATGGGGAGAACGAAAAAGCGATTAGGAAACCAGAAGCAAGGAAAAATGGATTATGGAACCATGACAAAAAAAAAAAAATGGGTAAGTTTATCATAAGTATGGAAAGATAGATGATGACATCAGGAGGAGAAAGGAAAGAAAGAAAGAGGTACACCCGAATGTGCCTCTCACAAAGTAACACACAGAGGATCGGTGTGGACATCACAACAAGCAAAGATGGATGTAGACATCTTGAGAAAGGACATGGAAACAGACATAATGAAATTAAAGAAAGATGGGTATGGACATCAAGAGAAAGGGAAGAACAGATGCGGACATCATGAGAACTGAAAGATACGCGAGGACATCGTGAAGATGTAAAGATGGATGAGGACACACTGAGAAAGGAAATATGGTTGTGGACATGAATCAATAAGGAAAGATTTCATTTTTTTTTTTACCACTGGA
>JADBJO010000192.1:377500-395000 GCA_016801955.1 Conus betulinus | reverse complement strand
CCTAGCCTGGTTTAAGAGATAATCAATGTGACTTTTTCATGTCAGTTTAGATGTGAAGTAAACTCCTAAGAATTTTATTCAGTGTACATACTGAAGTGTTATTCCATCAACTCTAAAAGACGGCAGATCAACAGGATCATCACCATTATTAAATGACACTATATACGTTTTTTTTTCATGGGAAAGTTTCAGACCATTTTCAAACAAGTACTTACTAAGATTATTTAGCTCTCCCTGATACATTTTTTTTGGTAATAGTTGATTGATCTTTTTGGCGTGTTTTTTTTTTTTTTTTCTTAGACTAACATTTATCCACATACACAGATCATCAGCATACTGCACAACGGTAGCGTTTTTAGTTACGTGCTTTGGAGATCATGTAACAAATATATTAGATAACATTGGAGCAAATACGAAACCTTGGGGAATGCCCATTTCTAATGATTTAAAATTTGAATATGTGTTTTTGCCCTGCCTTGCAAACTTCTTTCTCATAAAAATTCTCTAATGTAGTTATAAAAAATTACCAGATATGCCAATTTTCTTCATTTTATAAAGCAATCTAGCATGCCACACGCTATCAAATGCTTTTTCAACATCAAAAAATGTCGCCAGAATACTCCTTCGCCTGGCAAATTGATGCTTAATTTGTGTCGTTAATTTTACAATGTGGTCAGTTGTTGATCTTTATTTTCTGAAGCCTGCTTGATTAATAGGTATTATTTCATTTTTATCACAAAATAGATAAGTCTATTTAGTATAATTCTTTCCATAAGTTTTTTCCTACATGAGACGTCAGAGCTACCGGCCGGTAATTGTGGACGCTTGTGGGAGACTTTCCTTGCTTTACTGGTGCTTTGTGCGTGCGTGCGTGTGTGTGTGTGTGTGTGTGTGTGTGTGTGTGTGTGTGTACGTGCGTGCGTGTGTATGTGTGCGTGCGTGCGTGCGTGTGTGTGTGTGTGTGTGCGTGTGTTCGTGCCTGCGTGCACGCCTGTGTCTGTTTAAGTGTGCCTATGTGTATAAGAATAAAGAACAAGAACAAGAACATATTTTATTGCCATATGAAAATCAGAGGTTTTGTGGGGCACAGATGATCAAGTTAAGACATTCAATTAAACTAATTCCAACGTTGTCACATCTTGCAACATAACATTAATAGCAGAAAGAAAAAGCATAGTGTGTATCAGGGTCTGATGAAATTTTCTGTCACCTAAGAGAAAACACAAAGGGATATGCTGGGCAAGTACAGGTTGGAATCCTGTCCAGTAACATGAGATCCGAGGGTTTTGTCATTTTAGTCTGTAGCGGAAATCTGTTTCGTGATCCTTGTCATTAGGTCATAACATTGTTGGTCAAATAATTTGCAGTCATCGAGAAAATGTTGTTCGTCCTCAACAACGTGGCATGTCGTGCATAATCTGTCTTCTCTGTCAGTGTTGGTATAACGGCCCCTCTCAATTTGGAGTTCATAGGCACTTATTTGTAATCTAGTTAGTGCTCGTCTGCAATCTGTGTCAATGTATTGTTCCAAATAAGCCGCCTGTTTGTATTCGGTAGCAACTGTGACCTTGACCTGGGTGTGTGCTTTCGTTCTTTTTTTTTCCTTCCAGAAAGTCAACATGAAACGTTTTCAGCTTCGCATTGATTAGAAACTTCAGGCGAGTCACACTAAATGTACCCTGATTTTCCCAGACATGCTGTAATCCTATCGTTGACAAGATTTGTCGTATAAAATTCGTCCATTTGCTTTCTTCGGTGTCCTGAGAGATCATTGACTGATAAATCTGTTGTTGATAAAAGTCTTGGTCTGACTGTAATATGTGTATCCAAAATGCGATAATCAGGGTTATCACTTTAAAAGTAATCGGGAATCTCCCAAGTTCGCCCAAAACCGGTAACGTCATAGATTTTCTATGGACTCTTAATAATTGCCTGCAGAATTTAATGTGTGCAGTTTCATGTGGGAATTTGTTTGCAAGACAGGTTTTGAACAAATGCTGCGTTTTCTTTTCTTGACATATTTCATCATTGTATTGGCAAGAGGATGGGGACCACACCTCTGACCCATATGTGAAGATGGGAGAGAGACTAACGAGTCAAATAGGGTTGTAACTGTTCTCATATTTACATTTTGACCATAAAACGTTCCCTTCAAGATATGTGCAGCTTTATTCCATTGTCTTGCTAAATGTATATATATGTATTTGTGTGTACGTGTGCTCCTGTGTGCCTGCATGCGTGCACAAGCGTGTGTATGTATGTATGTATGTGTGTGTGTGTGTGTGTGTGTGCGTGTGCGTGTGTGTGTGTGTGTGTGTGTGTGAGATCTGTGCGAGTGTGTGAAATGCACGCGTGTGAACATGTACACGCCTGATTGCATGCAACTGAAAGATTGTCCGTTCGAGTTTACGGGGAGTACCAAAAAAGATTATTGCATAACACCACGATGCAGTCAAACAGACAGACAGACACAGACAGACAGAGAGAGAGAGAGAGAGAGAGAGAGAGAGAGAGAGAGAGAGAGAGAGAGACAGACAGAGAGAGAGAGACAGAGACAGACAGACAGACAGACAGACAGAGACTTGCACCAACTGCAGGCAAATATTCACACAATACCCCAGACTCTCAATCACATGACAGAATCCATCATCAAAAACCAAACGCCAAGTCTTCATCAGACTTTACTGAGGCCAATAAGAGAGACACAGTACAGCAAGCCATCACACGCGAGTGTTGTTAACAAGATGTGGAGTCATTTTTCTTACTTTCTGTCCACTGTAAGGCAATCCTGACTAAATTAGACATAGTACAGCAAGCCATCACATGCAAGTGTTGTTAACAAGATGTGGAGTTGTTTCGTACTTTCTGTCCACTGTAAAGCAATCCTGAGTAATTTCATGCCAACGATTGAGTCCCTGGAACTGGCGATCTTTCTTTCCAGATTCTCAAGCAACCAATACGCACGCAAAAAAAAAAAAAAAAAAAAAAAAAAAAAAAAAAAAAAAAAAAAAAATTAAAAGTCACATCAAAGGCTTACAAATTAACTTTGAATTAAAACAGGCAGTTTGATTCTCAGATGACAATTCACAAGACACTATAGTAATCATGATTACTATAAAGCATAAAGCGACCTTTTTCGATTAAAAAAAAAAAAAAAAAAAAAAAAAAAAAAAAATTTAGCGGTTCAACGGTCATTGTATAAGCGCTAGGTTGTTACCTATATGTTTGTGTTTCGCAATCTTTATAGAGATAAACATTCATCGCCTTACAATCCTAACGTGTCATCACTGAGAACAGAATCAAACGCTAAATTCTGTGTGTGTGTGTGTGTGTGTGTGTGTGTGTGTGTGTGTGTGTGTGTGTGTGTGTGTGAGTAAGTATAAAAATGACGTATCGACTGTCTGGGATTAGCAGCAGTACAGAAGCAGAACAATTTTAGGTACACACACACAAAAAAAAAATCCACGGCAATTAATCTGGTTAAAAGATGTACATCAAAACTGAGCAGAATCTCGCCATTTGGGCACATACACAAAGTATTCTAAACGACCATTAGTTAGCTTATAATTAGCACAAGGCCTCTATCACAGACACGTCCCAAAGTCAACGCATCAAATTAGATCAGATCATAGCAGAGGACACTGTTAACGCACAACATGCAGAATAGTAAGAACAAAAAAGTAAGTAATTAAAATGGCCTCACTAACAAAAACAAGTAATTTCAATGAAAAAAAAAAAAAAAGAAAAGAACGAAGACAAAAAGAAACACACACGTTGTGTCAGGGCTAGAGTTCAAAGTCAAAGTCCAAATTAATTTTTCAGATGGAACACTGAATAAGCAGTAAATCTGCTTTTCTTTTATATCCAGCCATCCATTAAATAAAAAAGACGAAACGACCAAGAAAACAAAAATCACAGAAATGTATGACAATCAAAGATAATAAATACAGAAACTAGAGTTTGACTGGAATAGCAACCTGCCTCTACGGGGGGAAAAGTCATCTCACTGCAAATAAAATTTGAAAAGGCAGTAACGACATGATAATAGGGATTGTCAGGCTTTTTTTTTTTTTTCAAATCTGTAATCAAAACTTTTAAAAATACCGGCGCTGTTTTGAACAAAACTACTGAGGAAAGGAGCGGGAAGGGTGGGGGAGTGGGAGAGTGGGGAAGCAGGGGTGGGGAGAGGGACGTAAATTCGTGATGTTACAGCATTCGATGGTCTTTATTAAATATCGAAGGTATGTCAATCATCCGTACTTTCCTAAAGGGTTATAAATGGACGTGTTATCTGTAAATATTTCAAGCTTTTCTGGTTTTTTTCTTTCCTGTGTTTTAACGCTGAGGTACTTAGGAGCGTTTTTCTTTCTGGGTTTTTCCCTTTCGTAACATTAATTTCATTTGCTCGTTTTCCTCAAGTTTTAATCAGTTGATTGATTGATTGATTGAGAGAGAGAGAGAGAGCAGGGGGGGGGGGGGGGGGGGTGAGAGAGAGGGGGAGAGAGAGAGAGAGATAGGGAGATAGAAAGGAAGGAGAGAGACGGGGGGGGGGGGGGGGGGGGGGGGGGGGGGGGAGGGGGGGGAGAGAGAGAGAGAGAGAGAGAGAGAGAGAGATGTGTAAACTGGGTTCACTGAAAAACTTTGATCGACAGTCAACATCAAGTAGTATTTCCATTCCTTTTAATCAGCAAATAGATGGGGGGCAAAAAAAAAACAGAAAAAAAATCTTCCGACAGCCATGAAAATATCCAGCTGAGCTATCGCTCAAGTCATCTACGAATACGTATCCAAAATGTCATGCGATTTTTTTTTCCCACAACCGTTAAAACAAACCTAATGGCTTCTGCAGCAAAACACTCTGACTACAGTTTGTCGGAAGAAGTGTTAAAAGTCTGATCACTCAGATAATCAACGAAGACCGTTAGTTTTTTTTTTGTTGTTGTTTGTTATCTAAGGGTCAAAAGGCTGCATGATAAAGACAACAGAAGTAAAAGGAGAAAAAAAAATCGAACAGCAGCAACAACAACAACAACAACAACACAGTTCCACAAAACCACAGCAGTCATACGCAACACCCGTGTTTCACATACATCCAAGCAGCAATATTATGCCCGTGAGAATTAGCGCCCAGTCATGGTCTGTTCAGATCTTATATACTTGGGAACAGCAACAGGAAGAACAGGAGGTGGATGAGGGGGAGGGGGGGAGGGGAGAGAGGATAGGGGAGGTTTGGTGGGGGGTGGGGGTGGGAGCAGCAAATATACGGGGCTGCAAACTCAGGAAGATGGGAGATTTTGCACACACAGCAAAGCAAAGGAACAACTTAAAAAAAAAAAAAAATTGCAAAAAAGTGCTGAAAACGTGCATATATAGGCTTTACCCCCCCCCCCCCCCCCACCTTCCCGTCTCATCCCTTCCCTCCGACACCTTCCCCCCCCCCCCCCCCTTCCCATCCTTTCCCCTAAGCTTTCTGTTCTTTATTTATCGTTGTCTTTCTCCCTCTCCCTCTCTCTTTGTGCATGTCTGGCTTTCCCATTTTTATGAGGTTACAGTTTTTTGGTTACTCGAAAGCGTAACCACGCACAGACAATACACAGACACTCTGTCACATGCGCAACGCACGTCTACTGGTGGGCTTGTATGCATGACTACGCACGCATGCAGAGTGAGACAGGCACACAGACAGACAGACAGGCATGAAAAACTGACTTCTATGAATAGTGCAATAACAAATGTGCCTCACACACCCATACGCCCCCCCCCCCCCCCCCCCCCCCCCCCCCCCCCCCCCCCCCCCCAAAAAAAAATAAAAAAAAAAAAAAAAAAAAAAAATAAATAAATAAAAAATAAATAAATAAAATAAAATAATAAAATTAAAAAAAAAAAATAATGCTCTTAAATCGGTGCTGTAAAACATTCCAACCTAAACCTTCTTTAGGTTGAAGCAACTCTGGTGGTAATAACGCACATGGTAGACAACTCTTGTGGTCTTTACCCACCCGTATGGTAGACAACTCTGATGGTGATTACCCATATGGTAGACAACTCTGATGGTAATTACTCATATGGTAGACAACTCTAATAGTAATTACCTGGGTGGTAGACAACTCTGATTGTAAACAACCACACGGTGAAGAGCCAATTATCTAGGCTGTAGGCCTATTGATGAATTTGCGTGGCTGGCTGCTTGTCTTTCTGTCTGTCCAGTTTCAAACCTTCCAGTTCTATTTCACGAAACCACTTATACTGATTCTCTTCACTGATGATGGGATCACACCTCTATAAACTTCAAAAATGGGTGTGTCTTGGGCAGGATAAGTGAGCCCTTAAATTCTGTAACAGTGCAAAAACAAACAAAGACAAACTAGACATAATCTGGACATAATTCTTTATAACAATGTAAATAAAGTAAAGGTAAGCAACGATTAAAATCTTTCAGATAGACTCGTACGCAAGGCAACTGGAACAAATTAGAAAAAAAAAAAAAAAAGCAGCTTTGGTCTGACTAAGGCGCGGTTTGTTTGTTTGTTGTTGTTGTTTTTTTTTGCCGAGCAAGGAATGAATTGGCAGAATTTTTCGAAGGTTTTTTATTAATTTTTTTTTTTTTGCTAGTGTCTTATGTGTTCAACGTTTTTGGACTGAGCTAGAAAACAAAATCGATCCAAAATATAGTAACGTACACGCAAGAAAAAGAAATGTAAAAGAGAATGGCATCGGGTTTTTTTGTTTGTTTGTTTGTTTTATATAATCTAACATACATGGATACAGATGACATTTTTTGATTTCTTCATCGATTGTACTCTCCAAATGTCATATACAAAACCCACAGTGAACAGTACCTCATCACATTTGGTCATTACATTGAAAAAAAAATTACTTTCCTAGAGACAGCTGGGAACATTTCATCAGATTAAATATAGAACACGCTAAATTCCTGAAAAATGTGTTGGTATTAATAACTGATGTATCAATGTAACTAAATGCATTTTTAGGTGGGGGTGTACAAAACCGTTAAGACACGTTGCAATCCATGCATTGTTCAATAGAACTTTCTTTTTCCGGTGAATATACATAACAATTTCACTAGCAAAAGGATATGCGGAAAACTTGAAAATACCTTAAAAGTTCATATGCTTATGCATCTATAGATTTGCAGTTAGCAAAGTTTTTCCAAGCTCATATGTTAAAGCATCTACGGGTTTGCAGAAGAAGAAATTGTCTAAGTTCACACATTTCATGTATCTGTATGTTTGCACAAAACTCCGAAACACTGTCATTTCATAAATCTGTGTATCTACGGGTAGGCAGAACATTTCAAAATAGTCTGATTCCGCATATTTATCTACGTATTTGATTACAATGAGAAGTGTGAGAGTATATTATGCACAGGATTTATAACATCTTCTTCTGTTTGTTTGTTTGTTTTAACCATAAACAGCATGTATAAAATTTATGCATATCCCCATCCTGTGCTGTTGATCACGCATGGAGGCAGTCTACATGCATGGCGGAAGGTAAGAGGACAGGGTTCCCTTCCCAGCAGAGAATGGAATGTGCCCAATAACATTAGCAGTAAGGACGCTCACGTCATCAGTGTCTAGCTCTCTTCCTTTGTCACCTCAACACGCCCCTTCACCATCTTTCTTCATCATGAAAAAGGGTACTGATTAATAGTTACAGCTTTCCTCCCACCTCTGAGTCGTCCAGCGTGTTCGATTTACTATTTGAAAGCACACAAACACGCACGCATGCACGAACGCACACGCGCGCGCGCGCGCACACACACACAACACACTCACACGCACTACGCACATACAACATACATCCCTCTCCTCCTTCACTTTGTTACCACAGAAATAAAGTCAATAATGGTAAAATCAGGGGGCAGTAACTCATGGGCGTGTTCCTGTGGGGACGGTCATCAAGAGCAGGTGTGTGTTTTGGGCCACCCTGCTCACTGATGCCTCGATGCCCTAGTGTGTCTGGAACCGTCTTCATAGCACGGGGAAGGCACGTCCAGCGACGTGGTGCTCTGACGTTTGCCAGGTGCTGCCCAAATCAGCACAGCTTGTCTCCCTTTTTCTCCCTCCATCGAGTTACTTCCCGCTGATAAATAAGCGAATAAACAAGTAAGAGATATTCCACAAAAGTGTATCCTTATATAAGATAAACATAATTAATTTTAAAATTTAGCAATTTTTTAAGAAAAAAACCACTCTCCTTTTTCCCTTCCAACCAATAAAGAAAGCATTCAGCTTCCCTACCCTTTCCTAATTAAAAAAAAAGCCCAAAAAAAAAAAAAAAAAAAAAAAAAAATCAAGACGTAAAAACACAGTAGTAATGCGGTATGGGAGGAAATTTTAGAGAAACAAAACTGAGTACACACACACACACACACACACACACACACACACACAAATTCAAGTGAGTAACTCGAGTGTAAGAGAAAAATCTTAGGGAAAAAAATCTAAGCAAAGAAAAAAAAAGATAAAAACAGCAACCAAAAAAAGAAAAAAAAAAAAAAGTGTTTACCAACCTAGAACTGACCCATGACTTCTCGTTTTCAGCAGATGACAGAGTGTAAAACAGTTTACACAAAATGCCCGAATAATTATCTCCCTTTCCTTACATCTCGAAGCCCGTGAATTGCAGAAAAACAACGGCATTGACATCCTTTGTGAAAATGTTCTGGCGAGGTCGGACAGGACACGACACTGATGAAATAAGCTGATGATGTCAAAACACACAGACAGAACTCAATGATATGGACAAATGACATCATCTAGGATAAGACCTCGAAGACAGAGAGTGAGTTCGGGAGGTCTAAGTGCTCCATAAGATGGATCAGTGACGTGACAAAGAGAGGCACACCTCAACGAGATCGACAGATGGTGTCATATGGAAAAGACTTCAATGAGACGGGGTCCAGAGTCGTCAAAGGGACGTCAGCATGTTTCAATTAGATGAACAAACCTTGACCTCATCATACAGGGGGGGAGGGGTCACATAACGAGAGAGAGAGTGAGCATCAACCAAATAAGTAGCATAAACACAGGCGGGAGAATTCGAGGAAGGGGGAATGGGGGTGTGGCGGGGTGCAGGAGAAAAAGAGTGAGAGATTCAAACAAGAAGGAGAACTGCAACAAGACAGACAACGACACAAAACGATGCTCCCTGAAGACACAGACATCAAACAGGCATAAAGTGATGGATGATCCTGTCCAGAACTCCGCTGTCCAGGAGATGCACGCACCGACAGGAAAGGAGGAGGCACGCCGAAGAAAGGGGCGTAGGAGTAGGAGAAGAGGGGAACAGAGAATGGAGGAGAAGATGGAAAGGGAACCAGGGGAAGTGAGGGGAAGGAGGGGGGGGGGGGGGGGGGGGGGTCAAATCGGAATCAATCACTACATCATCACTACGTCATCAAGTCGTCGTGGACAGGAGAACCAGCGTCCTTTCTGGAAACATCATAGCACGGGATCCCGCTGTGAGGGTGCTCCGTTCCATGATCTGGATTACTGGTCGTCTGCCACACACACACACACACACACACCCTCCTCCCCCCCCCCCCCCCCCCCCCCCCCTCCTCCAACCCACAACCTGGTAAAACAAGACAGCACACTCCGATCTGAACCCAGCCTGACCTTAAGAGGCCACTGCATCACAGGGCTGTTCGTGGTTTATCCCACCTTACCTCCAGCACACAACTGTCTTATCAAGACACCAAGGTCTTCTGACGATTCATTTCGTTTGTTTTTTTTTTCCGCCGCCGTCCTACGTGAGTGCACCGATATCTGGTTTCCACACAGCGATACTAAGGCTGAGAGAAAATGCGTAGCTATCAGTGAGATGATACCATCAGCCTGCCGTCTCCTTCGGGAGTGATACGGTCTGTTATCGGTCCAAAACATCCTTGATCAAATTCTGTCGGAAGATCAAGGGCATAGCGATGTCAATACAACATCGTTACACTTTGGGGCCAGCTTTCATTATTTCGTAGACTGTATCTGCGCAGAGAACAGAGACATCGGAATCTCTTGCATGTATGGGGTTCCTTCAAACAAGCTTCGCCGTGGGTGGTGAATTGCTCGTGGACAGAGAAATCTGTAGAGAACAGACTTTGTTATCACCCCGTCCTGTTGGCCTTGAGGAGACCAGGAAAGCTGACAGTCATTCACAACTGCTTCGCTATTCGTCATAGATAACATGTCCCGTCGGTTTACGTTTACAGACAGTGTGGTCTCCTCACACCCTTTCCATGTCGTCTCCTTGTCACCGATCCTTCCCTAAATTACTCTGCCTCCCAGGGTAAGAGGTGGGACGGGTGGGAGCAGAGAGAGAGAGAGAGAGAGAGAGAGAGAGAGAGAGAGAGAGAGCGAGAGAGAGAGCGAGAGAGAGAGAGCGAGAGACAGAGAGAGAGAGAGAGTGCAAGGACTGAAGCTGGAATGAGTAGTGAAGTGATAGATGAGGCAAGGGAATCGGTGGGGAAGGGGGGGAGGGGGGATCGTTGGGCGGTAGAGCGAGGAGACTGATACTCTGCTGCGTGCAGCAAACACTCCAAGGATAGCAGTCACGTGCGGCACCGCTGAGGGAGCGGCAGACAGGACGAGGAAGGCGTCACCCGAAAACATGACACTGAGGAAAGAGTGTGAGAGGATGGCCAAGGAAGTGAACGCCAGCAATGAAGACAATGGACAAAGTGTCGCAACAACATGAAAAAAAAAGGAACGTGCATGAGGACCCCATGAGTCATGCCCAACCCAAACCAAACCAAGACAGGACAACGTACGGTAAAGCGAAGGACAAAAAACACCATCACCATAAGGTGATGATAGAATATCATGACAAATGACAAAAACCGCAAAAGGTGACATTACAGGCTATCACCTCCTCTTTCTGACAAGTCGGCAAGGAATTCACTTGAGACATACAACTCGAAGGAGAAGAAACAGGCATGTAGTGAAACGCGCAACAAAGGACTAGAAAACAAAAATTCAAAAGAAAAAAAAAAAATAGAGAAATACATGAACACAAAGAATAATCGAAATCAAGACGATGCAAACTTAGACACGTTCGTTCTCTTCATGCTCTGATGTCACACACACACACACACACACACACTCACACACACACACATGCTTAGGGAATGCATACAAAAAGGTGACATAAAAATATTTGGTATAAAAGCACGATATAGAAATGACAGCAATACCACGAAACACGAATTGCAGTTATGAACACCAAACCTTTGGAATTCTTCGAACTAAAACAACAAAGAAATTGGAACTGAACATAAACAGCATTTCCAATTGACAGGAAGAAAACAAATGCGCCTTTTGGATAGAGGATAGAAGCGAGGGTGGCGGAGGGTGGGGGTGGAGGATGGGGGAAGGGGGGAGGGGGGAAAGGTTGTCTGTGCAACTATCTAGCTTCATAGCACAACATTGATAAGCCGGGGGTGACTCGTATGCTCAGCCAGTAGTCAAGGACGAAACCTTGGGGGCGGAGAATAAGAACAGAGGGAAAGATGGGGGAGGGGGGGGGGGGGGGGGGGGGGGGGGGGAGAGGAGGGAGAGAAAAAAGAGGCAGAAGGGGAAGGAGGGGGTGGGATGAGGGGGGGAGGGGGGAATCAAGAGTATTAGTCGATTGTGTGACTTGTAAAACTTTTCAGGTGGATGTTGCGTGTCGGCGTGTACAGTAAGCAGTAGTACAGTTACACTGTTTGTTCTTGTCCTTGCCAAGCAAAGCAAGATTAAACCGAGATAAAAGATAACCAACAGAGAACATCAAAACCAGTATTGGGAACTGGCGCGATGTCGCTTTCATCGCCTCTTTCTAATACGTTCACATCGTGATGTCGCTAGTTTTCGCCGCCCCGCGTTCATGACCAACGCACCGCTCCTCCGCCGCCGCTTCGCTACGTGAGGTGATCACCTTACCCGTATTGATTGCATTTTCTTCTTCTGCTTCTTCTAATCTCGCCCGCTGTCATCACTAGTCACCTCATCTCTGATATCGGTTCGGTGACCTTACAAACAGGTAGGTTTTCACGCCTGGGTTTTAATCAAACCTGGTCAGAGGTGTCTCCGCTCGTCCCGGGAAGGAAGGAGGCAAATATAGCGACGGATGCCGTAATTCTCGCTTAAAAAGAAAAAAAGCACACACACACACACATGCACACGCACGCACACACACATTCTTAATCATCGAGGGGGAGGATGGAGAGGTGGGAGTAGAAGATGGGGAGGGAGGAGTGGGAGTGGGGGGTGGGGAGTGGGGGGGGGGGGGGGGGGCGTAAGGGGAGAGCGGTTTGGCGGCTAGGAGAGTGGGGGGTGGAGGTGAGAAGTGGTACATAATTCGCACAGTGATCACACTGTGTGTACACCGCGGCCGTGTTTCTAGGACGCTGCTTTGGGGTTTCCCTTTTGCTTTTTCTCCCACCGAGAATACAGTTTTAAGGCACTTTCATTCTTTATTTCTCCCTTGATTCATTTATTCATTGATTTCTTCCGAATAGGTCTTCTGGGGGGGGGGGGGGGGGGGGGGGGGGGGTGTTAACACCCATGTGGTTTGACACGTCTTTCTGACACAGATCGTTTTCTTTGATCTTGTGATGGAATTCCGACATCAGTTCGGACATTCTGTGACAGAGTCCACCTTCTTTTGGACTCTTGACCCTGAGGTCATGGTCGCCACCTCTTCTGTGGACACTCGCAGCGGTGAGGGTGAGGAAAGGGGGGGGGGGGGGGGGGTGGAAGAAGCGGGGTAGAGGTGGGGTGGTTGAGTGGGAAGGGGGCGGTCGAGGTAGGGGAGAGAGGCGGAGGAGGACGGGGTGGGGGGGGGGGGGGGGGGGGGAGAAGAGAGTTCGGGTTTGAGCTCTTGATCACGACACACAGCTAATTCAGCCAGATGCGGCGTGCATGCATGTAAATACTGTTGAAAGCAGAAATGAGGGGACTGCATGGAAATGGTGGTTCAACCTAGAAATGAGAGAGAGAGAGAGAGAGAGAGAGAGAGAGGGGGGGGGGAAAGGAGGCAGGAAAGGAGGTGGTGGGGGAGGCTAAGGGTGGGGGTGGAGATACTGAAAAGGCGCATTTTTTTCCTCTCTCGGAAAAAAAAACAGCCAAATACGCAAGAAAAACCGAGTCAATTTGAGATCTACAAGCAAACCAACCACCCACGCACTCTCACTTGCAGAAGGCACTGCTGCTCCAATAGAAATAGCAATGATTGGTAAGTGGGGCTGTCGGCCTGATCCAATTATGAAGAATCAATCACCGACTTGCCAGAGTGGAACAATACAGAAGTCTGAAATGGACAGTCTGGAAAGGCAGGCACTGACTAAAAAACATGGGGGCACGGGGGGAATGTCAATCACAGCTTCATTCTTATTCAGCATAATAATGATAATAATAGTAATGATGATAAAAAATAATAACCCCCCCCCCCCCCCCCAAAAAAAAAAAAAAAAAAAAAAAAAAAGACGAAGAAATTTTTGTTCCAGTGTCAAGCTGAAGAGGTCACTGACGTCAGAGGTCAATCAAAGGTCAGACTTCATGCACGCGCGTAAGGCGTAAGTCCGTGGTTAGTTCCTGGTGTTTCCACCAACAATAACTCCCTCACAACAGGATTGTCTTCGACACGTGACGCACGTGCCACCGCAAACACACTGACAGTCGCATGTGAAACTAGTCACCTGCAGAAAAGGCCATGGTTTTCAACACATGGAAGATTAGGCCAGGTGATGAGCTGATGAACTAATGCAACAAGCCTACCCCGGCAACTCAGTACGGTCTTATCTCAGTTCGCGCCTAATACATTATACACGACAGCGACGTGCAGAAATGTTCCATCTGTTGAGAGCATTATCATTATAACTTTGTCTTTAATGATATTGATAACATACACAGGTGTTTTGTTCGTACTCGCACCCGAGTGACAGGCTAAGAACTGGGTCACATACACTGTTTTTTACTGGATATACCTCACAGCCTGTTGATAGAATATTCTACAGGCCGATGATCACACCTTAGACCATGTTGATAAATTATTCAAATAGCGTATCTTTATATGCTTTCAAGTCCGCCAGTAAAGCTACTTCACAAGCTGATGGTATTACCTTAAAACCCCGTCAATACAGAATTTAACTGGCAGGTGGTATAAATTAACTAATCTATCAATAGATTATTCCACAGACTGATTTTAATACATTAAAACCCGCCAATAAACTATTTCACAGGGAAGGCGTGACATCTTAAAACTCATCAAGAAACTGTTTCGCCAGCACCTGATAAAAGGTTAAAAAACCGTTTTTTTTCTTAAACTGCCAGATGGAATACCTTAAAACCCGCCAATAAACTATTCCACTGGAAGATGGTGACACCTTAAAACCCGCCAATAAACTGTTTTACAAGCTGACGGTTTTATGTTAAAAACCCGTCAATAAACTACTTCACAGCAAGATGGTAATACTTTAAACCCTCAATAAACTATTTCACTGCAAGATGGTGATACCTTAAACCCCTCAATGAACTGTTTCACCGGCAGATGGTGACATCTTTGATCACGTCCATAACTAGTTCAATGATAAGGAGGAAATGCCTTAAACCACGGTAATACACTATTCCACGTGCAGATGGCGACACTTGAAACATCGCATTAATAAATCATTCACAGGCAGATGACAACACCTCAGAGAACATTAACAAGCAGATGCTACTACCCAAAATAGTACACCAACACATTCTTCAAAAGGCAGATGGTAGGTAATACCTTTCACAGTACATTACTAAATCATTTGAAAGCAGATGGTATTGCCTTAAGTGTACGTCAATAATTCATTCCAGAGTTATATTTTTACTTTCATATCTTCTTCAGCAAAAACAATTAACTATTCCAAACACAGAAGATCAATACCTAATACAGTCATCGATAAATCATTCGCATGGCAGACGTTAATACCTTAAACAGCGCATCAGTGAATTATCCGAAAGGCAGATGACGATATCTTTGTGCCAGCAGCAGATGGTTATGCCTCGGTGAACACATTCAATTGATCAGATACTCCCTTGGCAAATGATGATAACTTAACAAGTGCGTCACTGGTTCCTCTTTCGCGACATACATTCCAGGTCTCTCTGCAACATGCAGCCTGTCAGTGTGTTTGTATGGGCAGGCAGCTACATCCTTGAAAGATGATCGGTTACCTCGCCAGCTTCCTCTTCAGCCAGACTCTCTTCACTCATCGTCCAAGACCACCTGGTCGTGGATCACCCTAGGCCTTCACGTGTGTGACAACTTCCTGCCCGGGAAAGGCGACAGACACAAACGATGGGTCAGCTCGCACTTTCACACGCGATCACGACTTTCTCTCCAGATATAAATAAAACATAAAACAATGGCCCGTGTTTTCATAGGCTGAGGTACAGGCATTAAAAAAAGGACCATTCAACCAAGCCCTCTCACCCAAGACCAGACACGTCCAAGCTTTCACACTGCGAACAATACACCCCGAGCGGTCTGCTCAAGCACACTCTAGTTTCCTCGTGTACGACCTCTTCCTCCCCTGTTCCTGGTTACAGCGGTGGGAGCATGAGCAGTTTGGAGAAGGCCAGGAAGGATCTCTTCCCTGCCCGGATCGCCTTTCTGCACACCCTGTGCACCTTCTTCTTGCTCTGGAACAGGGCCTGCTCGTCCATGACCAGGAGCAGCACGGCGTCCTGCCGCTCCCGGGTGCACACGAACCTGAAGAACAGGATGGGGGTGGCCACGATGACGGCCACGCTCACCAGGAAGCAGGCCACCAGGAAGGCGATGACATCGATCAGCATGAACTGGTAGAGGGGCATTTCGTGGCCCGAAGAACGCATGTAGGCGCCGCCATACTCCATGACGTGATCCAACCAGAAGGCGGCCTCGTCCATGGGTACGTGGTACTCCTGGCGGAAGAGGCGGGAGGCTGCTGAGATGGCATCCTTGTACTTGGGATCCCCGGCCACCTGCAGGACATAAAGGAACGGCCATGTCCACGGCATTCACATTCAGACACTGCCGCTTGAATTGCCTCTGTGTCTTTTAAGCAAAACATGAACAAACTGGGCCGAACTTCTGTGGTTTCAACACTGCCGCTTGAATTTCCTCTTTGTCTTTTATAGCAAAACATGAACAAACTGGGTCGAACTTCTGTGGTTTCAAAACAACAGTACAGACAATCACCATTACAGACAGGGAGGGAGGTCTAGTGATTGCTGGACAACTCTGCGAAAGTTTCAGTGCAGCTCTGAAGCCCTATTAAACTTGCTTTGAAGATACAAACATGCAAAACATCTACAATGTCGAGAATCATCATATCTTGGTTAAAAACAAACAAACAAACAAACAACAAAAAAAAAAAACCAGCCAACCAACCAACCAAACAAACAAAAAAACCAACCTGTTTCTATCTTTCCGCTCAATCGTACCTTTCTTTAAGTATATAATTATTCGTCTTAATTCGGATCATACTGACTTTATAAAGGTGAGGGGTGGGGTATGGGGTTGCATCGTTTTAAAGCGAATGTAACATTTTTAGCCAGTCTAAATGATAACAGAACGCAGGAGACAACGATCTACATTTAAGTCAATTCTGCCTCATTCATCTTATATCCCTATACATCAATTAAGCACAATCAGAACAAAACGAGACACAAAAGCAAAACAAAACAAAACAAACAAAAACAACAACAACAACAACAACGACAACAACAACAACAAACAACAATCAAACTGGAATGATTCTTAGGAACTTCGCAGACCTCTGTCAAAGTCAAACAGTCATCTTCACTTCAATGAAAGCCTAGCTTCATTTCCATCCTATTACACACACTCTCTATTCCAGAATCACTCCAGAACTTGTTCATCGTCCTCTTCGCACATCGCCTCCATGCACCAAGTTTCATTGAAGCCGGTTCTGTGCTTTTTTGGTATGATCTTGACACACACACACACACACACACACACACACACACACACACAAATAAAGAAACAAGCCGACCTACAGGCGCTGCAGCAGAACACCACCACCTTTGGCGCAGGCCACACACACACACATCCTCCATACCTGCATGATGGTGGCCACCATCTCCTCAGCTGTGGACGTGCGAAGATCCAGGACTTCAGCGAAACCCTTGACACGCATGCGCTCGGCGTTGTAGGGCTGGTCGCCGAAAATGGGCACGGCCACCACGGGCACGGCGTGATAGAGAGCCTCGTACTGGCCGTTCTTGCCGCAGTGGCTGACGAAGGCCTTGATCTTGGGGTGACCCAGGATGTCGTTCTGGGGAATCCAGGGAGACACGTAGACCTTGTCCGGCATGGGGGAGGTCAGGTTGGACCTGAAAGGGTCCGGCACGTGACCACAAATAAGAACCAACGCGCGAGCGCGTGCACACACACACACACACACACACACACACACACACACACACACACACACAGAGGCACGCACGCACGCACTCACGCA
>JADBJO010000192.1:340000-352500 GCA_016801955.1 Conus betulinus | reverse complement strand
AATTACGTCTGGCAGAGCTAGTAGGGGTCACACAGAAAATCTTTTCGAAGAATGTTCAACAACAGTTAGTTCCCTTCCATGGGTGACTGGTAGGAGTCACCTACTTTTAAAAGTGTGTCGTGGAAAAGCCGTGGCAACGCCCAGAGTAGGACTCACCCTAGTTCAAGTGTTGACACACGCGGAGAAACAGCTCTCGGCCACCAGCCTAATAACGAGATCTGTCCTGAACGGGAAGAAACGGCAACTACATGTATGAGGCAAGCTCTTTGGCCCAATGGCAAAAAAGTTTACAAAACTGGACGAGTCAGGTACCCCGAGGTATTATTCACTTTTTTCTCTTCTTCTTCTTCTTTTTTTTTTACATTCAAGAGACCGACATCACAAACAAAAATACGAAATATAAACAATCCAGTTTCCAATTCTGCTTCTTTCCGTTTGAAATCCACTCAGTAATCTTCTAATACCAACAAGGTCAAGGTCGCCATCAAGGGCGAAAGTTCGGAGAGGAAATCTGTTCCAGGTATGTTCAGCTATTGTTTTTCGTCACGATTCTCCCAAAATAGCACCTTCATCTGACTGGTCACACAGAAACAGCAGCATTCTCATTCTCTGCTCAAAACTCACCATTCAACACCCAGTCTTTGACTGCACATTTTCAGTCCTAAATTCCAGTTCATTCGTTCTGACTGGTCGTGTTCACGTCAGTTCGAAACTCGCGTACAAAACTAAGTCTTGACTGAAGTCTTTGCGTCATAAACTCCAGTTCAGCTCGTTCTGATTAGTCGTATTTACGTCAATTAGCACACGATATGCAGTTCCATTCTCAATTGATCCCTACATAACGTCTGACGTTAGATTTGTGCCGTAAAAAACGTTTCGTGTCCTGTTAGCGACACCCCATGACTGTGGACGAGTGACAACGAGTCTGGACTCGTTTGGGTGGTGGCAGTTCCTCCTGATCTCTGTCCTGTGCAAATAAACTGATGGGCGGCTTGTCTGTTTGAGCTCGCAGATAAAACTCGGGGTCAGCTACCACCCCTCGCACTTGCACGCGTGTTGACACGTGACCGTGACCAAATATGACACAGCGCCCTCCCCCCACCCCACCCCACCCCATCCCATCCTGACCGCCCGTTTGTCTCCTTTCTTTCCACAACAAGCAAGCTGAGAAATAAATCTATAAATAGGTAAATAAATGAAATGGCAATAATAATAATAATTTGATAATAATGATGATGATGTTGATATAATGATGATAGTAATAGTAATTATAATGACAATAATAATAACAACAATAATTCGTAGGTTGCTCTTAGTGTGTGTGTGTGTGTGTGTGTGTGTGTGTAAAGGTGGAAAGGGAGTCAGGGCGGGCTTAAAATCAAGGGAATGGGACTGTTTGGGGGCTACCACCTGGCGCAAAGATGGGGTCACGGGGTGAGTGCAAAGGCCTGAAATTTGACGTTAACCCAAGGTGAAGGTCATGTATTTGAAGAGTGTATATGACGTCATCGGTGACACTCTCCCCCCCAAACCACACACACACACACACACACACACACACAGGGAATTAATTTTGGGGAGTTGTTCTTTTGATCAATCATCAGTTTAACATTAAATGCTGCCTCACACTTGGTGATAGGCCTCCAAACGCTTACGAGGATTATATCGTGATGAAATTCAGCACAAAAATCTTAAATTGTGGCGTGTGGCCCATGCAAAAGACGGGGAAAGAGAGGGGCACTGGTTAGTCGGGCCAACCAGTCTGACTCACCTCACTGAATAGGTGGCTGCCCTACCCTAGAACGGAGGAGGGGTGTGTGAGGGAACGAAAGAACTCTTTAAGAAATTTACGACACGTCTTCCACACTAACTGTAACACTTACTTTGGGACAGACACACTCGCACGCCCTAACACGCTCTGCATTAGGCCAAGCCGTTCTATCTCTCGTCACCATCACCGCTTCCACCATTACCCCCCCCCCCCCCCTCTTCCTACACATCCGCCCCCCGTAACACCACCGTGACTTGTGCCCTCAAAAAACACAAACATAGCAATAACATAGCCTAATTATGCAGACACCTAAACATATCAAAAGAGGATTTTATTTTATTTTGTTTTTACGATCCATTTCAGACACTGAATGATGGAATATTATTTCACTATCAGATGAGGTTTTGGACTTTCCCACTTTAGTTTATGGGCTGTAAAGATACAAGACAAGGAAGGGGGGGGGGGGGGGGGGGGGTATCAACATTTGAGTACAAAAGAATAAAGTTTTGTGTGAGTGTTTACGAGAATGCAGTTTTAGCGTTCCATTATAAAACAAACTTTCCTTCTTAAAAGCAAAACAAGACGAAAGAAAGTTTGTTTGAATTTAAGGGGACTGCACGAAGGCGATTGTGAATAACATCGCAAATACATGTGTGCGAACCTCTTTGCCAACAAGTAATTCATTTCAATCAGGTAATACTAAAAGATGCATGTGGACTCTGTGTGTGTGTGTGTGTGTGTGGTGTGTGGTCATGACCCGCGCTCCTCCAAGTCGCCTGCGTTATCAGTGTTAGCGGCTGGCCTGACCGACCATGTTGTCGTTTGACTCCATCCTGCTGCCGCCTCAATTTCACACACATACGCGCGCGCGCATGCACGCACACTCACACACATAAATACAACACACACACTCACACACACGCGCACGCACGCACGCACGCTCGCACACACACACACACACACACACACACACACACACACACGCGCGCGCGCGCGCGCACACACACACACACACATTTATAACAACTCAAACAACATAGAGTTATACTTGTAAGTAATTCGAAATTCGCATAACCTGTCCAGAAAACAAAAATAAAGAAAGATTTTAAAGGACAAAAAACACACAGCAACAAAACATCATTCTCTCTCCTCCTCCCCCCCCCCCCCCTCCACCACCCCCACACCGCCCCCTCCCTAATAAGAAATTAAAAAAAAAAAAAAAAAAAAGAGTAGATATTCCGAAACACGACCAAATCAGAAGGAAAGGATGGAGGATGAAAGTGGGTGATGGCGGTGGTGGTGGTGGTGGACAATATTTTTAATTAAAGCTTTTTCTAGATTCCTGTCAATGGCCTTTGCAACCGGACGGCATTCACACAACTCTATTAAGGGAAGAGAAAAAAAAACGGGGGTGGGGGGGGGGGGGGGGGGGGAATCCGCAATGAATAACTATTTCCAATCCATGCCGTTACTGAAAAGAGACGCATAATAGGCCCACTCACCCGTAAAGCGAGGCGCGTCGTTTTTCCACATGTGTAGCATTCGTTCTACCTGTACAGCCTAGACACCTCCACTTTAATATGTTATCAGATTCATTTTGACCGATGAGCGGTAGGCAACTAGCCAGACGATAAGCAGTAAGCACTCAGCGACTTTTCGTCGTAGCGAGTTTTTTTTTTTTTTTTTTTTTAATAATTTTTTGTCCTCTAACCTCTAATGTTATCGATTCTCTCTCTCGCTCTCTCTCTCTCTCTCTCTCCTCTCTGTGTGTGTGTGTGTGTGTGTGTGTGTGTGTGTGTGTGTGTGAGTGCGTGTGTGTGTGTGTGTGTGTGTGTGTGTGTGTGTGTGTGTGTGTGTGTTAAGCAGACGGACATTCTCTTGCTGATCTTAAGGTTTAAACGTTTGGTACAAGGCAGTCGAGGTTTCTTCGTGCATTTAACTGTGGTGCACCCTCACACTTTCATTCTGATATGTTTACTGCATGTATAATGTTTATCATATGAAATACAGACTCACACCTCCCTCCTTCCCTCTCTCTCCTGCCGCCGCCATCCCTTACGTCCGCTGTGTGTGTGTGTGTGTGTGTGTGTGTGTATGTGTGTGTATGCGCGCGCGCGCACGCGCGCGCGTTTGTATTTGCTCGTGTTTGTGCGCTTAGGCACTCGCACGTGTATGTCTGGAGAGAGAGAGAGAGAGAGAGAGAGAGAGGGGGGAGAGAGAGAGACAGACAGACAAAGAGAAAAAGACACAGAGAAAGAGTGTGTGTGTGTGTGTGTGGGGGGGGGGGGGGGGGGGGGGGGGGGGGGGGGTGTGTGTGTTGGGGAGTGAGTGAGTGTTGAGTGTGAGTGTGTGTGTGTGTGTGTGTGTGTGTGTGTGTGTGTCTTCGTCGTGGCTAGTTACCACATAAAGTAGACGGACAAGACTAGGTCTCGAATCAGCCGCCACGGCACAGTGGTTATTAGTGTCACGGATTCTTTGCTGGAAGGTTGTGGGTTCGGTTCCCATCAGAGCCATTTGTTTACGTGTTTTTTTTTTTCTGCCCCAACGAAAGAAAGAACTTAACGCCAGATACACTTATAGACAAATCCCATCACAAAAATATATTTTAATGAAAAGAAGAAGAAAAAGGAAAGAACTGCATGTCATGAAAGATCATATCGTGTACCCAACAGCTTCTTTTCTTTCAGAGGAATCCTTTTCTGACCAAATAATCATTCTAACAGTCCCTTCGTACCACCACCACCACCACCACCCCCCCCCCCCCCCCCCCCCCCCCCCCCCCCCCCCCCCCCCCGCCAAAAAAAAAAAAATGGAAAGAAAAAACATTTCTGTGAAGTGTCTACGCAAATAAGATGAACAGAGTAAACATTTTTTTCTGCCTTTTACCCCCCCCCCCCCCCCCCCCCCCCCCCCCCCCCCCCCCCCCAAACATTTCTGCCAAGTCTCTACTACTTACACGAGATGAACAGACTGCAGACTTTTTTTTCCCCCCCTGCCTTTTTATCCCGCAACAACATTTCTGCCCAGGCTCTAGGCACATAAGACGAACAGAATATAAACTTTGTTTTTCTGCGATCCTTCAATACGCCTCAAAGATTCCATAGAAAAAAAAAAACAGTTCACATAAAAGTTTCCAACCTATTTTTCGGATATCAACTCAAAACAGAATCATGGTTCCCAAGGACTCTGAGACAGAATGTCTTATCATACTAATCGCTATCAGCAGCCTGGTCCTATCCCGTGCGAAGAGGTGAGAGCTGACCCCCTGAAAGCAGGTGTGGGATAGGGAATGTATGGTTCTGTTGCCTCGTCATGAAACAAACGTTCATTGGTCATGACCCACACTTCCGGCTGAAGTTTGCGGGCACGCGCCTTTAGGACCGAAACACCTGATTATGCCCAGTGTTCCCTGTAGGAGCATTCCAGCCTCATCTGCTGATAATGCCTAGTGTTCCCTGTAGGAACATTCCAGCCTCATCAGCTGATAATGCCCAGTGTTCCCTGTAGGAATATTCCAGCCTCATCTGCTGATAATGCCCAGTGTTCCCTGTAGGAACATTCCAGCCTCATTAGCTGATAATAACCGAAGTCCATGTTTTCCTTGGGTGACAACAATCATTATCTTTCAACAAAACATTGATAACAACGAAGGCAGTCATGTTGACTGATTTCCCTGTTTATATGCCCGTTTTCCTGACGAAAACACTTCTTATCCTTCAACAAAAGAGTGAGAACGAGGAAATCAGTTGTTATTCCTCTTGTCCCGACGAAAACGCATACAATCCTCCAATGAAATAGTGATAATGAGGAAATCAGTTATTATCCCTCCCCTCCACACACACACACACACACACACACACACACCACACACACACACACACTGATTATCCTTAAACAAAAGCGATAATCAAGAATAATCAAAACAGCAGTTATTGTCACTCTTTTGTGGAGGGAAACAATTCACATCCTCAACAAAACAGTAATAATGACGAAATGAGTTATTATTTCTCTGTTTGTTTTCTTGAGCACAGCATGCAGTTACCATCTTTCAATAAAGCAGTAATAATGAAGAAATGATTTATTATCTCATTTTTTTTCCTCTGAGGAGAGTATGCAGTTATCGTTTTCCAATAAAGCAGTGATAATGAAGAAATGATGTACAATCCCATTTTTCCCTCTGAGGAGAGCATGCAGTTCTCATCTTTCAATAAAACGGTGATAATAAAGAAATGAATTGCTATCTCTCCCTTTTCTTTTTTCTTGAGGCGAACATGCAGTTATCGTCCTTCAACAAAAACAGTGAGGACGAGAGAGTCCCCCCCCCCCCCCCCCCCCCCCCCTCCCCCCGCCAAAAAAAAAAAAAAAATCTCATTGTGCTCGTAAAAAATAATACAGTTCTTGTGGGCTTACAAAGTTAGTTTACATTACGTGTTGCATTACTCCCCCCCCCCCTCCCCACCACCACCACCACCACTACCACCACCACACACACACACACACAGTCCCTGTCTACATCTGGTCGTTCATACTCCTCAAACCAGCCATTCAAAGCGTGAAGCGCTACAAGTTTCAGGACACAGTTCTTGGACACCAAGCTCATCATCACGTGTAGCGCCGTATGTGAGGATACTCGTTTAACGGGAAAAGAAACTCCACGATCCAGTCAGAAAGCGTCTACTCGTCCACTGATTATCTTCTCTTGGGAGGCGAAACGTTAATAAAACAGCAGCACATGCATAAAATGTACGTTTTTTACGATGTATCGAAGCCGTGGGTAGGTTGACGAAGACAGAGAGAGAGAGAGAGAGAGAGAGAGAGAGAGAGAGAGGACATTTCATCATGTTGCTAAATGTCAGTACCATCAATGGTTAATATGACAATAAACTCGTTCCAGCCACAGTCAGCTTATGAGTTTAAAATGCTCTGAACAAACGACACTTGAAAACAAAAAACAAAAACAAAACAAAACAAAAAAACCTGGCATACTGATTTGAATGATTCCGATGTCCTACAACTCGGCAAAAGCATTGAAATTATCGGATAAAGCTGAAGAATTCTAAACGACAAGCGTGTCTCAGTGTAAAACGAACAGTATTAATGTTACCACGGAAACAAGAAAAAGAGTGGGTTACCTGAATTTGTCATCCCCCCCCCCCCCCCCCCTCCCCTCTCTCTCTCTCTTCCTACCTTCCTACTACAACAACAACAACAACAACAACAGCCGGCGTTCTTGCTCTCCCTGACCCTTCCAAATCCAGACCTCCCCCCCCCCCCCCCTCCCCACAAGACCCGGGGACCAGGAAGGAAACCCAAACCCCCCCCCCCACACACACACACACACACACACGCACACACACACACACACACACACACACACACACACACACACACACCCCTCAACCCCCACCTGCCCTCATGCCATCCGAAGCTTACCTGGTCCATTTTGGCGGCTATCATTTTCAGGTCGGCTACGAATATCCAGGCAGAGAAAAACAGAGAGAGAGAGAGAGAAGAGAGAAAAAAAAAACCCGCAAAAACAAAATCACACACACTCACACCATAACCCCCGTCCACCTCAGTTAGCAGTGGCCAGCACACTAATGTCCGCTCGCCCGTGTCAGTCTGTCTGTCTGTCGGCCACCCGAGGAGGGGGGTCCCAGGAACATGTCACAGCCATGGCAGCAGTCTAGGTAGGCCGTTGGCTGTCACGGCGGCCGGGCGGCGTTCGCGTTGTTCGCGCTGGCTTGTTTGCTCTGTCGTTAACAACAGAGGCGCGTGAAAAAGTGACACGCTCACTCACTTCGCCCCGTTGATTAAACCTCCGGCTCTGACTTAAGGTAGTAACATGGCAAACTGGGCCACGAGAGACCCATCCAGGTTATACTTATTACACTTGCCAGAACAGCGTGACGGAGACACTGGAAGTGAAATTATTGAAGAGGGGGGGGGGGGGGGGGGGGGGGGGGGATTTGTTTTATTTTTATGTCGGGCGTTAGAGGAATTTGAACTCGCGATTTCTGACAGCAAACTACCAGGTCCAACCAATACGAAGCAAAATTTAGAAAGAGAGGGGGTTAGTTACCGCCAAGGACATAGACAGACAAAATACAGGGGGAAAAAACACAATGCATTTCGACCTCTTGGGTCTTCTTCAGGCAAAAACAATAACATTTAGGACAGTGAAAACGAAGAACGAGAAACCACTTATCATCTCATATTCGGCAGAAGATCAAAATGCCATTTTGCGCCGAGTATGAGAAGATAAGTGGTTTCTCGTTCTCCATTTTCATTGTCCTAAATGTTATTTGTTTTTGCCTAAAGAAGACCCAAGAGGTCAAAATGCATATGTGTTTGTCCTGTACTTTGTTTGTCTATGTCCTTGGCGGTAACTAACCCCCTCCCTATCTCATTTTTGCTTCGTTTTCCGCCCTCAGTCACTTCGTTTTGAATCCAACCAATACGAGTCTGACGCACTGATGACGACCCCCACTTGCCGTGTGTCCCCTGACTTTAGGGCAGCAGTCTGGAGGACAGCAGCGTCGAAGGAACTGTCAGACAGACAGGGGAAGCAACGTGCAGGATGACATTTGAGTTGTCTTTTCTTCTTTTTTCTTTTTGTCTGTCTGTCTGTCAGTCAACATAGTTCCATCGTTCTATCGACCCTCACAGACGTGGGTGCCACAGTGAACATGTCTCCCCCCCACCCTCAAATACGCACAAATACACGCTCGCACGCACGTGCGTCGACGCATGCACGCACGCTCGCACACACACACACACACACACACACACACACGCACACGCACACACAGGGGGGAGGGAGGGAGATAGACAGATAGAGACGCGCGCGTACGCACGCAGAGAGAGAGAGAGAGAGAGAGAGAGAGAGAGAGAGAGAGAGAGAGCAAGTACACAACATACTTAGGCTGACTCTGAAAGCAATCGAAAAGACAAGAGCATATACTTTCAATTGTATCTTTCATTTATGACATGAAATGAACGGTTCCTAATGGTGCCTAGGCCCCAGCTTACAGAGAACAGACTATACGAAATTCAAGGCAGTTCAGATGTCTCCGAAAGTCACGATTCCTCCATGTTTCTATGTCCTGAAAAAAGGCAGTTGAAAAATCTAGAAGGGCACGTTTACTGTCAAGTTCAAGTTTTTTTTTTTTTTGCTTTTTTTTTTTTTTTTTTGCTGTCCCAACCTCAGCGCCACCTTCAGAGGCAGTGCACCCACGCCGCTCATTCCGACAATTGCTTAGTCGCGGAGCCGGCGTGAGTGAGCTCTCCCTCCGGAGGGCGCCACCACGTCCGTCCAACGACAGCCCCATGGACCCGCCGATACCGGTGACCCGACGGAAACCAAACCAAGGCACAGACGTGGAGAGACATCGAAATTGAGGTCACCATGAGAGCAGGGCATGAAGGGCCACAGAATTTGAGACTTTTTTTTTTTTTGCTGATCGATGAGAATGAGGATGATTAAGATGATGCTACGGATTTCCATTTCGGTCTGAGACTACATGACAGGGCTGTACTCTACGCTCCTTTCATAATATATCCCGGCGTCAACCAGGGCCCGAGAGATACAGACACCTGCAGTGTTGGTCAGGAAATTTGAGCAACACTCTCAGAAACGCATCCATTAAGTGGATGAAAGAGAGAGAGAGAGAGAGAGAGAGAGAGAGAGAGAGAGAGAGGGAGGGGGAACACAGAGAGAGAGAGAGAGAGAGAGAGAGAGAGAGAGAGAGAGAGATGATGATGATGATGATGATGATGATGATGATGATGATCTTTATTTCCAAGGGTAACAGATAAGCAAACACACGATTTTTTTCATCCGGCCATTGTCCCGCTAAGGGACTAAGTATGACTAACGACTAAGACTTAACAAAACTTTTAACAAACGAACATATCTTCACAACATTAAAAAGTTCGTCCGTTAACATTTAAGGCGGGGAGAGAGAGAGAGAGAGAGAGAGAGAGAGAGAGAGAGAGAGAGAGAGAGAGAGAGAGAAACAGACAGAGAGAGAGAGAGAGAGACAGACAGACAGACAGTCAGACAGATAGAGTGAGAGAGATGTCGCTCACGTTACGGGATAAACAAACAGATGAGGAAAACACAGATATACTTAACAAATCTGAAATGAGGCAAGGACTGGCAAATAATGAACACGTAGGGTAACTCTCGCTCCCTTGACGAATTACCTCCCTTGTTCGTTGTTCACTGTAAAAAAAGAAGAAAAAGAAACACCCGAAGGTGCTGGGGAGGACCCAGAGAAGCACTGTCTTCACCTGCCTTTAGAGCAGTCCTGTACCACCCTTGGAGGCCTGCGCTGTGTTGACGATGGACATTTCTTTTATTCCAGTCAAACCGAGATTACCTGTTTTGTTTTTGTTTGTCCGTGAGTTTGTTCGACGTATATATATTTAAGATTTAATAAAAAAGTTTATAGCAGTCTTGAATAAAAGTTTGTGCTTCTTCGTGTTGTGGTTGCTGTGCACATGTGTCAAGTATGGGGTATATGGGCAAGCTTTGAACTCTTTTTTTTTCCCCCGAGAATGTCTCCTTGTTTGTTTCTGTGTGCTGTATGTTAGCGTTTCTGCTAGACGTTTTGGTGTGGTAAACAGCATTCGTTAGATATCATGGGTGTGTAATTATCTTAGCATAGGTGTGAGAGTTGTCTTACTTGTTCGTTCTACACTTACACTCCGTCAACACAACAGTGTCATGATCTATTGCACATAGTGTCGCTACTTTGAAGGGAGACGACACAGGGTCGTGCTGAAGACCACCAATCATTCCGTTCATTTTTTGTTGTCATAAAACAAATTTTAAAAAGAAAAGAATATAGTTTTAACTTCCTGAATTCGGTGCAAGATGGGCCTTTCATTCCTGTGTGTGGAATTCAAGAAGATAAGTGACTGCTCGTCCTTCGTTTTCAATGTCCTATTTTAATGTGGCTTCTCTTCTGTAATGAAGACCTAAGAGGTCGAAACGCGTCGTGTTTTGTCTTGTAGTTTGTTTGCCCCTGTTATCTCAAGGATAAACTATATATATATATATTTTTTCTTTTTAAGAATTATTTATGTTTCCGCCTGCGGTCACTTCACTTTGAAACTCACTGTATTTATGAAAAGTTTTTAACTGAAGGAAAAATATTGCCACATAACCAAACAGGAGTGTAGATCTGTCAGTCACCGCCCATTCCAACAGATAAGGTTAATTCTTACAACCTATAACAGAAGCAAGGGAAAATTTTGAATTTCAGCAGACAGCGCAAAAGACATCCGAGAATAAAATGCAGTAAATAGGACACACATGCGGGATGGGAGTAGGAGGTGGAGGGGGGGGGGGGGGGGGGGGGGGGGGGAGGAGCCGACAATTGTTGACATGTTTCAACCCACCGCAGGGGTCAACACAGATAAGGAAATAGTCAACGACTATCCATTTCAAACTTTCCTACACACAAAGTAATAGGAACACACACACACACACCACACACACACACATACACACACATACACACACACACACACACACACACACAGAGAGAGAGAGAGAGAGAGAGAGAGAGAGAGAGAGAGAGAGAGAGAGAGAGAGAGAGAGAGAGCATCATAATATGGCCTGAGAATCAGTACGCCTTCATCGGCGAATGGTTTTCTGTCTTGTCTATGGCTGAATGAAGGACCACTACTACCATCACCATGTGCCTGTGCCTCTGTCAATATCCCTCACCACCATTGATTTCAAGCGCCAGCTAAAGCCGACGTGTACGTTGTCTCTTCAGCTTCAGGGTAGCAAGACGTTAGTCTCGCTCTCTGCCCACGCTGCGCATGCTTGAAACAGGGTGGATGAGCCGCTGAGTGAGTCAAGAGAGGTTAGAGATCCCACGAACAGGTCGCTGTGGGTTAGCTGCTTCGTTCACCCACACCAACTCCGTTTCACCATCCGACAAAGAATTTAGCCCACCTTTATTTTCCAGTAACGTTGCAACCGATTGGATTCAAGTCTTACAGAAACACACACACTCATACTCTGTCTCTGTCTGTCTGTCTGTCCGTCTCTCTCTCTCTCTCTCTTTTCGATGTAAAAAAAGCACATCAGTGCTTATCTGTTATCCTCGTAAATAAAGAATTTTGTCTTGTCTTGTCTCCCCTCTCTCTCTCTCTGCCCAGCCCATGCGTCTCCCCCCCCCCCCCCCCCCCCCCCCCCTCCCCCCCCCCCTCTCGATCTCGATGTAAAAAAGCACATCAGTGCTTATCTGTTATCCTCGTAAATAAAGAATTTTGTCTTGTCTCCCCTCTCTCTCTCTCTCTCTCTCTCTGCCCAAGCCCATGCGTCTCTCTCTCTCTCTCTCCTCTCTCATCCACTGCTGAAGACCACGCATGTGTGTGTGTGTGTGTGTGTGTGTGTGTGTGTGTGTGTGTGTGTGTGTGTGTGCGTGCGTGCGTGCGCGCGCGCGCATTTGCGGTGTGTTGTATGCAGAAACTGTTTGGAGTTAGGGGCGTGTAATCATGGCATAATGGGGAGCAAAGGTCTACCCTACTTCTCTGTTAATTACTGTTTACTACTCCTCCCTGCCGCAGCTCCGCCAGGAGACCCTTTCCTGGGTGGGAATCAGGCCGGTCCCGAACCCGGATCATGGAGGAGGGTTGTTGGGCATGGGGCCAGCTATCCCAACCCCACCCCCACCCCGTAAAACAAACCACAGCTACAGAAACGCCA
>JADBJO010000192.1:332500-335000 GCA_016801955.1 Conus betulinus | reverse complement strand
AGCAAAGAGGCCATGTACACATACACACATTCATCTCCCAGTCGCTGCCGCGAGGAGCATACCGTGAGAAATAGGAGACGAGTTTCATTCGCACGAATACTTGCGAGGTGGCTAGCTTCTTCAAGCCGGCGAGGTCTATGGGAGACGAGGGTAAGGTCAAGGTAGTGTTGCTCGTAGCCCAGCCGACCGGAAAGGGCCATATATCAGGACTGTCACCGCGTTGAAGTCAACTCACAAGTCATCAAAGAAAAAAAAAAAAAAAAAAAAAAAAAAAAAAAAACGGTCAACAAAACATTCACGCCATCCTTTAAAAGACACCGTCTAAAAACACATCGGAAAGTTCGATAAAAAAATATTTTGTCTTAGAACAGATAAAGAATGTTCATCTCTTTCAGAAATTCCAAGATCACACCAGGTGGGACATCTATGAGCCGGGTTTTCAAGGAGTCTGCTGTAAAGTGTTTGTCTCACATCGTGCAAGTCCTAACACTCTAAAATATAATGTCTTTCACTGAGTGCTGCATGACATGGAATGCCCCAGGAAGCTTCACCTTTTAAAAGAAAAAAGATCGGGTGTAAAAGGAGAGGCCTGTATGTATGTAACGGCACAAAACTGTTTCTTATCTACGGCCGCCTCGGGAACGTGGTGAAAACTCTTTCAGGTTTGGACGGATTTTCAACAGTTTGGTTGAGGGGTATTACCAGTAAGAAACGGGCGCAAGGCAATTCAATTTCACATTGTGACTACTGTTTCAAGGTCTTCTTGTCTTTGAAGGGACCGCGTCTGAATCATTTGATCAGACAGAGAACGTTACCACTCTTCGTGCGTTGGGCTAATGTACAGGCCAAACATCTGCAAAGCCGTAGCCATGACATGATCCTCTTCTTAGATTCACTCATCCTAGTCATATATTCATTTATCCACCAGCTTTAAATCGTCCGCAGTGGTGGTTTTGAAACTTGGCAGATGTGGGTATAGCGTCCATAGACTAGTCTGCACGCAGTGACACGACCTTGATGAAACTGAAACGGAAACTGAAACGTGTACCAGTCACAGGACATAACAACTGTGTCGGCCATTTTTTCCTCGCCAACGAGAGACCCCCCCCCCCCCCTCCCCCACGAGAGTCTAGTGAACTCTCGCCTTTTCCTAGTCCTGCTAGCCGCTAGCGTGTGCTAGGACACACTGATACTCGCCATGCGAGCGATAAGCCTCGCCACCTCGCCACTACAAAACGCACAACTGATCCACGCCCCTTCAGCTGGCTAGTAGGACTATAGGAGACTTGTCAACGCATTGATCGTGTGATGGATGGATGGACAAAATAATCTGGCCGTACCAGGATAACGAGCCCTAATGGGCGGACTGACCCTTCGGATCGTTATAGGATTCGTGGACTGAATGAAAAAAAAAAAAAAAAAAAAAAAAAAAAAAAAAAAAAAAAACACTGTACCACAACCCCTTCTCCAACTCACACTCTTTCTCCCCCCACCCCCTCCCTCCTCTCCAGGAAAAGCAATATTTTTGAAGGACGGAGAAGATTACCACACCCGAATGACTAAGTATTAATTTGATGAAGGACAGAAGGATTTACCACACCCAGGTGATGCAAGCACTAGATGGAGGACAGGTAGATAGATTCACCACACCCTGGGGATGCACTGACACAACTGAACAACAGGAAATTCACCACACCCTCGGGATGCACTGACTAACTGAACGACAGGAAATTCTGAGTTTCAGTTTAATCACATCTGCCTAACGCTGCGCTGGACAAACGAATAAGCTGAATTTATCATCATCATTATCATCATCGTCTTATCATTATTATCATCATTATTATTGTTGTTTGTTATTATTACTACTCTTATCAGTATCATTGTGGTCAGTGGTCGAGTGGTGGTGGTTGTGGCTCATTCACTCAATGGAACAGTCAGGGACTAGAAGCTGAAAGGGGTTTATCCAACTTCACTACAACACACAAAATACACAAAGAATGAAAGGATAAAAAAAAAAAAAAAAAAAAGGAAGAAAATTCAATGTTCAAAGTTGGCTGGAACACAGACAAAAACTTGTTAAGAACAGCCTTTAGACAAACTTCTCCAGGCCTTGAAACTTCTGACGTCAGTTATGTACAACAATGTTGCAAAATCTGCTGAGTTCTGCCCGGTCGCAAAAGTGATACTTTTGTCAAACGTTACTTAGCCTTCAAACAATAAATTTGCACGTACAGTAGTCCATCCAATCCTTTAGATGGCTGGACGATTCTACATCTTTTTCAATGCAGAGATGGTAGATCAGAAAACAAAGAGTGAGCAGCAAGGCTAGCACATGGCAGTTCAGAACTGGAGGCTTGAAACAAAGACAGTTTGGGTAGCAAGGCTAGCACGTGGCAATTTAGAAACTTAAATTAAGTTAAAAGCTTGAAAGGTTTGCACCCACAAAACTGCAGCTTGTACAAACATACAGAGTAAAATGTTCGAAGATTGATCAAAGAAC
>JADBJO010000192.1:317500-322500 GCA_016801955.1 Conus betulinus | reverse complement strand
CACAGTTGGAAAAAACGACCAAAGCCACTCCTAGCATACAGAACCCCACTCACTCACACACACACTGTGGGTCACGACCACATGCGTCATTGGTGCTGACTCGTTCGTAGTCACTGAACCAAAAGCGTATCTCACTGAAATGCGATATGCCCCCCGCCATGTCGTTTTGTAGTGTGTGTGTGTGTGTGTGTGTGGGGGGGGGGGGGGGGGGGATGTGTGTGGGTGTGGGTGGGTGGGTGTCAATATGCACCCTTGTTTGTAGGTGCATGGTACTGATTGCAATATTCATCTTCTTATTGGTTTTCATTTATGTTTTCTTCAACTTTAATGTATTTTTTGTAAGCGCTTAGGGCTTATGATGTAAGATTAAGCGCCTTAAATAATCATCACTATTATTATTATTATTATTATTATTATTATTAGTTTCCTCATCACTGCTCTTTTGGTAAACAGCATGTTCACTGCCACGTAGAAAAGCAAAGTTAACCACATGTTTATTGGGTTTTTTCCTTAAATAGATAGATATACCACTGATTGCTTTTTTGTTTTAATAAACAGATAAATGATTGATTGTTGTTGTTGTGTCCCCCCCCCCCCCCCCCCTTTTTTTCTTTCTTTTTTTCTTGTGTGCGTGCGTGCGTGTTTGTAAATTACGACAAAGAAAACAAGGCCAGCCTTGCACGATTTCCTTTCTATAAATAGTAAATAAGTCAAACATTGACTGATTATTTTCCTTTCTTTCTTTCTTTCTTTCTTTTTTTTTAACATTGCAGCATAGAAAAAACCAAGGCCAGCCACATGCGATCTTTTAATAAATAGAAAATCAATACATCATTGACTGAGTATTTCCATTTTTTTTCTTTTGTTTTTTTTTTTTTTTTGTTCGGGGGGGGTGGGGGGGGGGGGGGGGGTGAGGCGTGGGACATGGGGCGGGGGGGGGGGGGGGGGGGGGGGGGATTGGAGGGCTGCCTTTTATCCCGTACCTCTCCCCACCTCCTGCCTCCGTTATCCCTATATTTCCCCACCCACCTCCCTCTCACCCTAATTATTGGCATCGTTCCAGCGCCACTCATTTAGCTATACCCTGTTTGCACAGCCACACCAAAGCTCGTCCTGCCCCACGGCAGTCCGGCATAAGAGGCCACCTGCCAAAGCAGACTCAACATCGACCGCACTGGACCTGTGAACACGGTGGTGATCACCACACTGGACCTGTGAACACGATCATCACCACACTAGAACTGTGGACACGGTGATCACCCCACTGTACCTGTGAACACGGTGATCACACTGGACCTGTGAACACGGTGATCACCACACTGGACCTGTGAACACGGTCATCACCACACTAGAACTGTGGACACGGTGATCACCCCACTGTACCTGTGAACACGGTGATCACACTGGACCTGTGAACACGGTGATCACCACACTGGACCTGTGGACACGGTGATCACCACACTGGACCTGTGAACACGGTGACCACACTGGACCTGTGGACACGGTGATCACCACACTGGACCTGTGGACACGGTGATCACCACACTGGACCTGTGGACATGGTGATCACCACACTGGACCTGTGTGGACACGGTGATCACCACACTGGACCTGTGGACACGGTGATCACCACACTGGACCTGTGGACACGGTGATCACCACACTGGACCTGTGAACACGGTGATCACCACACTGGACCTGTGAACACGGTGATCAAAACGGTGCCGGGCGTCTCTCTGCTTGTGCCTTTTAGTACGTGTATAAGCTTTAGTCTTTAATACATAATCATCTTAGTTTCACACCTGTGCGTTTTAGTACGTGCATAGGCTTCAGTCTTTAGCACTGAATCGTCCTAGTTTAAAAACTATAACAACAATGAATACAATATTGAGAAAAATAATGATGGCCCACTGGGTGTTTCCGACTGGAAATGGTTCTCTCTCTCTCTCTCTCTCTCTCTCTCTCCTGTCTGTCTCTCTGTCTCCGTCTCCTGTCTGTCTGTCTGTCTGTCTGTCTGTCTCTCTGTCTGTCTCTCTCTCTCTCTCTCTCTCTCTCTCTCTCTCTCTCTCTTTCAAATGCACAAAGACAGCAACTCTATGGAGATAGGGCCCACGGCTTTATGTCTGACTGTATGCTTTCCTCTGTTTTTTCCTTCTGCTTGTTGTCATCAGATCGCAAGCCGCCATACGTCTGTCTGTTCCTCTCTCTCTCTCTCTCTCTCTCTCTCTCTCTCTCTCTCTCTCTCTCTCCCTCTCTCCTCTCTCTCTCTCTCTCTCTCTCTCCTCCTCTCTCTCGTGTGTGTGTGTGTGTGTGTGTGTGTGTGTGTGTGTGTGTGTGTGTGTGTACGTGTGTGTGTACGGTGTGTGTGTACGTGTGTGTGTACGTGTGTGTGTACGTGCGTGCGCGCATCAGTTTAGGACAAGAAACTGACCAAAAATATCTTGTCGATTATTTGTATGCACGATAGAAAGACAGATAGGGAGGGATGGGAAATACAGAGAGGGACGGGAAGGGAGGGAGGGAAGAAAGAAGAAGAAGAAGAAGAAGAAGAAGAAGAAGAAGAAGAAGAAGAGAGAGAGAGAGAGAGAGAGAGAGAGAGAGAGAGACAGACAGACAGAGAGAGAGAGAGACAGAGAGAGAGAGAGAGACAGAGAGAGAGAGACGGACAGAACAACAGACACAACACAGACAGGCAGTGAGACAGACAAAGAGACAGACAGACAGACAGACAGACAGACAGACAGACAGACAGACACACAGAGAGAGATCGGCAGAAAGTGGAAAGCCTTATATGAAGACGAAACAGACGGCGAAGGGGAAACAATAGAGGTCTATGGCCCCCCCCCCCCCCCCCCCCTCCCCCACCCACCCACCCAGTTCAGCTTGCCAGAGAGAGAGGACAAAATGAAAGTCCAAGATAGTGAGATTAACGGCCTGTTAGCCGTCCTGCAGTTCTTTAACGACGATCTGCTCGCAGACCCCGAACTGAAAATCCGCAGAGTACATCAATGATTGATGCTGTCCCAGTGAGCAGCGGGCAAGCGGGCATTGACTCACTCCTGACTCTAAAGCTGCCGGCAGACTGTCCGACGACGAACCAACACTGCTGAACCACGGCCATGGCAGACCGTCAAACACGAAGCACACGCGTGTGTTTCACCCCTGGCAGTTCACCTTAGTCTTAGTGAGTAAAGCATGCGTACTTTGTGTACGTTGGAAACACCGAATGATATTGTGGCATGGATCTCAGATATTTAAATTAAAGCGATTCGTTGTCACCACGAAGTTAAGAAAAACTGAACATTATAACAATTTGGGCGGCGCTTAGACAAATATCTACGTTGTACAAACCAATACTGGACATCAGAAACATTTGTATGGCTACCCTCCTTTACTACACAAGCATGGGCTCACTAGGTCAGTCTGTATATATAATATGAGAGAGAGAGAGAGAGAGAGAGAGAGAGAGAGAGAGACAGACAGACAGACAGACAGACAGACAGACACACAGACAGACACACAGACAGACAGATTTTGATCGGTATGTTCAATCATTACTGTGTTTTGAACTCACAAATGCTAGGCGTGTTTGATTTATCATAGAACAGGCGTCAGTAGAGTCATGCGCCAATTTCGTGAAGGAGTGGTAGTGAAATAGATCCCGGAGGAGACAGTCCCCCAAAGATGACATTCCTCATTTTTCAACACTGTCAATATCACCGATAGGTTTGAGACATATCTCTCGAGGGAAGGATGAGAAGGTGGGGACTTAAGCAGTAAGGAAACACTGAGTCTTTCAAGCTGCTACATGTGTGTGCAGTCTTAGAAGTCTTGGCTTTCGCCTGTTCCCACGGCTGCTTTTGGGTTCAAGTGAGCGAACATTGAAAACCATCCATTAGCTCCCATGCATACATTAGCTGTTATGAGAAGCTTTCTGGCTTCTGCCGATCAGAACTGTTGTTTTCACAATCAAAGCAGTAACGATATTTGTTTCAGATGATAATTGCAGTTTCTACATGAAAAGAGTCATTTTCAGTGTTTTTGAAAGGCAAATGTGAAGTTAGACTTGAAAAAAAAAAGAATTCAAGGGGTTTCGCTTTTGTTAAGACGCCAGACAATGAATCAAAAGAAAGAAAACCACATCATGGCCCTACTAATCGATGCGCTGTGAAAGCAGATCATTGTGGCAGTTATTTCTAACAATCTGCTCCTTGATTTGAAAAGCAGTCTTTAAAAAAAAACAAAGGGGGTTGGTGTTGGGGTGGGGGTAGGTCCACTCAATATCAGTGATACCAGTACGCATGCACACAAGTCATAGTACTAATCAGTTTTCGTGATTCAAAATAGCTTCTCTCATCATTCATAATTACGACCCTAATGAGTCATAATTAGCCTTTTCAGTGAGTCATCATTATTGTATCTATGAGCCATGATTTACCGCTTTCGTGAGTATTAGTTCGCTGTAATTATGAGTCGTAATAACTTTGTTCATGGGTCATGATTACTGTTTTCATGGCTCATAGTTATCCGTGTTCTTTGGTCTTGATACTGTTTCTAAGAATCAGAATTCTGTGCTTTCATGAATCGTGATTCCTGCTTTTGTCGAGTCACAATGTCCTATGTTCATGGGCCAGAGTACTCCAGGACTTGTCACCTCCATGCTACTGCCAGGCAGGACACATGGCCGGAGCCAGTGGCTCTGAGGGCCAAGCTCTACGGCGACCTGGCGGACCATTGGAGGACAGCCAACTTCGTGCGGGCAACTGCATCATCACCATCTGAGTGTTCGAGAAGAAGAAGAAGAAGAAGAAGAAGAAGAAGAAGAAGAAGAAGAAGAAGAAGAAGATGGGCCATAATTTCCGATTTCATGTGTCTTTTTTTTTTTTTTTGAGTCATCATTACATGTTTTCATGGATATCATAATTGACCTCCAGGTCGGGGGCAGAAAAGCGAAAAGACGGGCAATTACGTAATCTCAACGACAACGTTAAAAACAGTGG
>JADBJO010000192.1:307500-315000 GCA_016801955.1 Conus betulinus | reverse complement strand
AAATTGTTCATATTTTAATTTGGGTTGTTTATATCATGAAATGCACTTTATCAGAATGATTGTGATCATGAATAGATATTCCTATATCGTCCCATGATCTTATCAACTATATTTATAAGTCATATCTTTGTGACAGAAATGGTATGAAAAATGACAGGGACGGCTACAAGCTGCATAACTACAGTTATGCCCATAAATTCAGTTTAAAGTGGAGCTAGATCCAAACAGCCGCTTCGTAGTGTTTCAGTGGAATGCGAGGTCTATTTCCACTAACCTATTATCTTTTGAAAATCATGTTCTGGAGAAGGGCTATAGTGTTTTAGCACTCCAGTCATTGAATGTGGAAAAGAAAAAGCTTCCCAATCTTAAGAATTATTACCTCTTTTACAGTATCAGTGAGGTAAATAAAAAGGTGCAAACTGCTATCTACATTAGACTTGACCTTGAGTTTACAAATATTAACCCCACTTCCAGTACCTATAGATAAACAGAGATGTGTTTGCTACAGGTGCTGTCATCAAAGTAAATAAGGAATCAGTGTATAATGTTCTGTCTGTGTACTATCCTAATAGTCCTAAAGACGATGACACAGATTGGTTAAAACATACTGATTTTACAAAGAGGAAGTGGATTATTATGGGTAACTTTAATGCTCATGCGCCCTTTTGGGACGCAAGTTGTAATAAAGTGACATCAAATAGATTTGTTGAAAATATTGTTGATTCGAATCTAATTTTATTAAACGACGGTAGAATTACGAGAATTCCTGATGTAGTTACTCACAAGTCGAGTGCAATAGATCTATCGCTTGTTTCCCCAAACATAGCAGTAAACTATAACTGGTCCACAGTAGAAGATTGTTTAGGGAGTGATCATCTTCCTATCACAATACTTTTTAATGAAAATGTATTTGATGAACCGTCTACCACTGAATGCAAAATTCCAAATTTTAAACTATAAATTGGCCGACTGGGAAGCCTTTTTCAAACTTTTCTTCTGTCGCAAAATACATCACTAATCGAGGATGACGATCTAAATATATTTTATGCTAATTTCTCAAAAGTAGTATTATTAGCAGCTGAAAAGACTATCCCAAAACAAATACAAAAAGATTGGAAAATATGTGGGCAACGTATGGTGGACAGAAGAATGTAGACTCGCTGTACAGTCAAAGCGAAAAAGCTACAAAACATGGATAAGAAATAAGTCAGAAGAAAACTTTAAAATCATGAAACAAGAAAAGAATAAATGTACTAAAATTATTGCGCAAGCAAAAAAAAGAAGTACTGGGTTGAGTTTTGCGAAGCCGAAGTATCGGAATCAAAAGATTTATTTAAAATTGGAAAAGAGTCAAAGAAATGAAAAACTGCTATAAAAGTCAGTCATACCCTATAAAGCTACAAACTGATTTTCCTTCTGCTTTGGATAAAGCTGAAGCTTTTTCCGGTTTTATTTTCAGCTTGTAGTCAGTCTAAAAATCTTCAGCCAGAAGCCCGTCGTCACAGATACAATGAGGAAACAAAAGATGATTACATGGCTCCTCCACAAGAAAACGAACATTTCCTAAACTCACCTTTACTGATGTCAGAACTAACAGAAGCATTAGATTCTATCCCTCTACATGATTCAGCTGTTGGTCTTGATGGAGTGTGTCCTATCAACTCATCAGACACTTACCTTCTTCGTGGAAAGTATTACTGCATTCATTATTCCAAAAATGTTGGATTAATGGCACTATTCCAAGAATCTGGAAAAGTTCGGTAGTAGTCCCAGTACTCAAGGAAGGTAAACCGAGAACATCTTTACATAGTTACAAACCCATAGCTCTAACATCTCATACTGGTAAACTTTTAGAGAAAATTATTCAAAAACGACTGTTATATTACTGTGAAAAAATGGTGTGATTCCTGTTCAGCAAGAGGGCTTTCGAAAAGGTCGTTGTACCACAGACCATTTAGTAAAACTGGCCAGTCACATTAAAAAACAATTCTCCCGCAGAAAAAGTACTTTGGCTACATTTTTTGATGTCAAAAAAGCCTATGACTGCGTATGGCACGCAAGGCCACTTTTCAAATTAAAAAATGTAGGTAATTCTGGGAGAATGTTTGGTTACGTCAAATCCTTCCTAACGGAGAGAAGCATATGTACACGGATTGGAAGAACTTATTCATCCTTAGGAATGTAGATATGGGTATTCCTCAGGGATCAGTTATTGCTCCCATGTTGTTTACAATCCTAATCCATGATCTTCCAAATCTATGTCAAAAGCTACGCATGAAGTTCAATATGCAGATGATATCGCTATTTGGATTAACTGTACATTAAGAAAACATTCCAATAAAAGAACAGTAAACTTTGTACAGAAGTTGTACCAAAAGGAATTGGATAAATTATCCATTTATATGAAGAACAACGGGTTAGAACTACCTGGAGAAAAAACATGTCTTATGTTGTTTAACAATGGTGAGAACCAAAGACGCTACCCTCACTTTTGCTAGATGGTCAGATTCTAGAATATAAACAAAAAAGTTAATTCCTGGGGGTATTTTTAACCCCTAAGCTGAACTGGAAAACACATATTGAATATCTGATTGATAAAACAAGAAAAAGATTAAACGTTCTTAAAATAATATGTTGTCAACCATGGGGTCAGGACTGTCATACCCCTTTTACATCTATACATCTCTTTAGTCCGACGAAATTGACATATGGACAGGAAGTATATTTCTCTGCACCTAATTCTCTTATAAAGATTGCAAAGCTTGGATAGTAAGGCCATGAAATTAGCTCTGGGAGTTCCAGTTCACACGAACACCTATAAGTGTTATAAAGAAACAAATATATTGCCACTTAATGAGAAACGAATATTGGATGTGTCTAAGTATATTGTCAGAAGTCTTTCTGTTGAAAATTCAGTCACTGAAGAAATACTGATGGATTCCAATAAAGATTTTCCAAGAGTTCTAAAAACATATCATATATCCAACCAGTTAGAAACTACACATCTGACTTTGTCACATTGTAATATTGATATCACTGCTATACCAAAATTTCCTGCGGTACCTCCAATGCCTCCTTGGGAGCACCTAAATGCTTCTTTTGATTACAAATACACTATGTTAAAGAAAAGTGATAATTAAACAACTGAAGTTCGTGAACATTTAGAAAACAGCTATCCAAATCATTTAAAAGTGTTTACAGATGGGTCGGTATTGGAATCCTCTGACAGTGGTTCTGGCTTTATAATACCCACCTTAAATGTCAGGAAATCATATCATTTAGGAAAGGGGTTTTTCAATTTATACCTCAGAATTTACAATCACTAGAGCGTTGGGACTGTAAAGCTAGAAAAGATTTGCTTTTTGAAATAAAACATTTAGTGCATTGTTTCATAACTCTAGGTATAAGAATTGATTTTTGTTGGGTCCCATCTCACTGTGGTATAAAGTGGAATGAAATAGCAGACAGTCTTGCAAAAGAAGGAGCAAATAGAAACGCTGAAAATTTATCCAAAAATCCCTTAGATTTTGTCCTCTTGTGAATTAAACCAATTTATGGAAAAGTATATACATAAGCAGAATTTTAGTCAAAACATGGGCTACTTTACCATTGTGTCCAAGGCACATTGTTAGATTAATTTAAATTAAGGCTAAATACTTGGAACACTAAATATTCTCATGGTGTTACTTGTGTCTGCAGTGAAAACATTTCTGTGCGTCATCTTTTGTTTGAATGCTCAGTGCTCACCCCGCTTTATCAGGAGAAAGGTATTGAGATGATTAACTTTGATAATGTCAACAGTGTCTTATATGGTTCATGTGTTGCTGATGTTGCCATGGTTATTTCGCAGTCACAGGTTGCAAAATGTTTGTAAAGATCACAATTTGGTATACCACTAGGGTATTTCACTTATGTAAATATGCACATATCACATGTGGCTTTGCAAGTACTAGATAAGGTTTTTTTTGTTTTGTTTTGTTTTGTTTTGTTTTTTTTTTTTTAACAAGTGTCTACGACGCTGAATAACGCTGAATACATAAATCTACATGTTTTGATAGAAAAGCTTAGAAAGAAAAAAAAAAAAAAAAAAGGGGGGGGGGGGGGGTTAGTTACCACCACAGGTACAGACAAACAAATTACAGGACAAAACACAATGCAATTCGACCTCTTGGGTCTTCTTCAGGCAAAAACAAACAACATTTAGGACAAGGAAAACGAAGAACGAGAAACTAGTTGTTCACAAATACACATAGAAAATCGAAGACGTGACGCGAAATACAAAACAACCAAGGGTAGCAGTCAGTTATGGGTTAAAGGTAGTTTCGAAACGAAGTGAGTCAAGGCGGAAAATGAAGTTCATTTTCCGCCCTCAGTCACTTCGTTTTGAAACTAACGTTTTGATAGGTATCAGTCCAGACTGAAACCGTGCACAACCTCCGTGCCTATATGCTACACACGCGCGCACTTGGCGGCACGTGCACACATAACGCTTTTTTTTTCTATCTGCCTTGTCCGACTGTTACTCTTCTTCTTCTTCCTTTTTTTTTTTTTTTTTTTTTTTTTTTTTTTTTTTTTTTTTTTTTTTTTTTGCTTTTTCTTGATTTTCTCGCCTCTTTTTATTTATTTTTTTTTCTTCCTTCCTTTCGTCTTTCTTTCCTATTTTCTTTCTTTCTCCACCTCCTTCTTTCTTCTTTCTTTCCTCTCATTTTTTTTCTTCCTTCCTTTCTTTCCTTTCTATTTTCTTTCTTCCTTCTTTTTTTTTTCTCAATTTCTTTCCTTCTTCCTATTCTTCTTTTTCTTTCATTCTTTATCTTGCCCAGACTGCAGAAAGCCGGATATAACGACCATAATTAGTCATTATCATTGATCACGGCTCACAGGGATCAAAAAGTTCACAAGCATTCATTCTTTTCACTTACAATCACGTGTCTTCATAGCATGACGGACACTAAGAATGACTGTTGTTTACAGGAAAGTCATTCTTTTCATGTGAAAGCTGGATTCATATCATAGTTCCTATCTGCAATGTCCAACTGTTGCTCTTCTTCTACTTCCCTTTTTTCCCTTTTTTTGGTTTTCTCTCTCTTTTTTACTTTTCTTTTATTTCCTTCCTTCCTTTCTTCTTTCTTTCCTATTTTCTTTTCTTTTCTATTTTTTTTTTTTTTCCTTTAAGTACGCAAAAACAGTATTCATCACTGATTTTGTGAGGAAAATTTACTGTTCTCATCGTGACGATCTTTTGACGCGAATACTTTTCCGTAACTCAACGCTTGTGCACCATGTCCAATCAAAACGTCACCACAGGGCAACTCCAGGCGAAACGCCCACTGCAACGTGATAAAGTTATGTGCATAACTATTGGAGCACGCACTCGAGTCCTCAATAAGACCATAAGATATAATGCCGTTTTGTGTGACCTTCACTGAACTAAATGCTCTGATCTCCGACTTTAAACTTCAGATGTGTTTAGGATATCAGCGTGGTCGACTACTGGCCCAAAACGGAAGAAAGACCATTAGATGCGAGAAACGAACTCTACTGAGGACTCTCTCTCTCTCTCTCTCTCTCTCTCTCTCTCCTCTCTCTCTCTCTCTCTGCTATTCCAGACAGTGATTTTAACCACCTCCTTTGACCTTGAAGTTCAACCACTCTATCATCAGCTCTGATGTATGCTAAAGTGTGACCTTGACCTTTGACCTTGACCTTTGACCTGCTACAATTCATGCACCAATCAAAGGACGTGACGACCGTCGTCCATGTTCCTACTCTCACATGCAAGAGAGAGCCCCAGACAGTCTAACAAACTCTCGCCAATGTCTAGCCCCATTTGCCCCTAAAGGGGTGTTATGAAACGTCAACACACGCCGAACAAGCGAGGATTCTCGCCGCTTTGTATCTATGAAACGTGTGTAGGCCCTTACGCTAACAGCTGACTGTAAGCTAACAGCAGTGTACAATCCCTTGCTGGAATAGCCTGCTCACTCTTTCCCACAGCCACGTGCCTGGTAACTGTTGTCCATCACAGAGCCAGGTCCAGCTGGTGCGCGCCTTCAGTAAAATTCCCTCGATCGGGACGATCATCATGGCCAGTCTGGTGATCTTCCTTCGCTACTTTAGGGGGTGCCAATCCAGTTGCTTGATGAAGCTGTTTATCGTTCTTTACAGACATGAGTGCTCTCCCTCCCTCTCTCTCTCTCTCTCTCTCTCTCTCTCTCTTAGTGACCAAAGATGATGCGGACAGAGGCACTGACCCGGTTGCTACTGAATACGCGTAATGCAGACGATACTGTTGTATGTGTTTCATTCATCAGGAGGGAGTGGCTGCATTGCTGTCTTTCTTTACACAAATGGGATTTTCTTTGTAAAGATCCTCTCTTTGCGGTGGATTCCGTACGCAGTGCATTAATTACTTACTTAGACTTAGATGCTCCCGCGTCTTGCGACGCATGCGAGAGTCAAGGCACTCCACCGTGCACAGTCCTCAGCCAGTTTGGTAGTGTCACTCCATCCTCTCTGTCAATGAGTCTGAGGTCTCTCTGTGCATTGATTATCACACACATATTTGTTATTAATCAACAAAAGTGCCGGAAATAAACGCATAGTGCTCCATTTGGGACTTCTGTGAGGATAAGGTGCTACTGTTAGCATACGGGTCTCACAAACGTATCTCTAGTCAGTTTCCATTGCAGGCAGCCTAGTCTCTGGGAAGCATCAGATGTCAGTCACCATGCCCCCCCCCCCCCCCCCCCCCCCCCCCCCCCCCCCCCCCCCGCTTCCTCGACACCCTACTCCAGCAAACGAGATGCTGCTGTGTAAATTTGGTAGTTGTTGACTGGCGCCAGTTCTGACGTAAGACACGCACAGGACACCGTTTTTTCCGAAAAAAACACACCGACGGCAGTCACTGAGTAGCGTGCGTCATGGATTTGCATGACCATGTCGCCTCAAGCCAATCGCTTCCTCTACCTCCCCCCCTCCCACCCCCATCCCCCACCCCACCCCTCTCCGTCCCAGTCACCACCTCCCATCCCATAACTTCCCCCCTCTCCTCCGCGCACCTCCTCCCCTCCCTTCTGCTGCACCCCCCCCCCCCCTTCTCCTGCACACCCCTCCCCCATCTCCCTCTCTACACTTATTGATCAGTTCAGCAGTGCATAACCTCTGCTCTACAGCCCCGTGGTAAAACCGATGTACTGTAGCGGAATAGTACACACGGAGTGACATCTGTTTGGAAGACGTTAGAGCAGAGTTTGCTTTGAAGTCTCTTTGAAGTGAGTGAGTGTGTTTGTGTGTCTGTGCATGTGTATTTTTGAAGTGTGTGTGTGTGTGTGTGTGTGTGTGTGTGTGTGTGTGTGTGTGCGTGCGTGTGTGTGCGTGCATTGTGTGTGTGTGTGTGTGTGTGTGTGTGTGAGTGTGTGTGTGTGTGTGTGTGTGTGTGTGTGTTGTGTGTGATGTGCATGCGTGAAACGTGCTTTGTGTGTGCGTGAGTGTGTGTGCGTG
>JADBJO010000192.1:295000-302500 GCA_016801955.1 Conus betulinus | reverse complement strand
TGATTTTGTACATGCATGTTTGAGTTTCAGATATTAATATCAAGTCATCTGCACTCAGCGAAGGTCGGTGTATGTATAGACCCATACCTTCCTTTGTTATTCATATTAGCTACTGAATCGTTTCTAAATCATGAAAAGATGACAAAGTTATAAACATTTTCTTGCTTTACTTACTGAGGCAGTTTACAAAGCCTGTCAAAGATGCACCGTTTCTTACATATTTCTTTAATCACTTTACATGTTTTTACACAATAATTTTTTTTTTTTACATATATATATAAGAGAGATACTGGGTTCTGGCAGTCAATCCTCGAAATATTTTACCTCAGAATGCAATTTTCTGTAGGATAGTCAGGAGCAATTTTCTGGAAATCGAATCGAAGGCTTCATTTTGTTTCTTTTCTGTTTAGGGAAAGTTTTAGACTTTCACCAGAACCGTTTGATTTCAGCAGCTTCTTTCTCTGTTCATCGGTGTCGGCCTTTAGTTGCCGAATGCCGAAAGGACTCGTAAGGACTTTTTTTTTCTTCTTCGTTTTTTTTTTTTCTTTTTTTTTTTTTTTTTTTTTTTTTTTTTTTTTTTTGCATTGTTTCTTGCAGCATGGCAATCAGGATCAAACCAGCCATATTTTCTGATTATTTTTACCATCTGATTTTTTTTTAAATTAGCGAATAGACATGTCGTGAGCTTTCACCATGTAATCAAGAAGTTCTCTGAATGCCTGATCACACCCGGCTTCAATACGCCTAACTACCAAAAACTAGCTTTTTCTGCAACTGTTTTCTGACACGAGAGCAGGCTTTAGGCACATTTCCTTTTGATACAAAACTCAAAGACTATAATAAAGAAAACATAATTATTTGTGCGTACTTCGGATGCTTCATGAAAGCATTTCAACACAACCCGATTAAGAGCAGGAGCTGAGGAATTGGACACTTTCGGTACATACAAAATGAAGTCGGAAAAAAAAAAATTTAATTATCTAATTTTCCACCAAAACTATAAATCGGCCCATCAAAATCTCCATTTGGGGTCACTGTTAAACTCTCCGAGGTATTCACAAGCACTGCAGCCCACATCTTAAGGAAGATTTTTAAACCTTTGAAAAGGGTCTTCAAAATTCAAGAACTTTCAATGACTTTTAGGGACATGTGTGAACCCTGGATACCCTTTTTATTATATATATAATGAATTCGTTATTATGAACCATTCTTTCCTACCGGCTTTGCGACCAATTCGAGAGACATATGACATGATCCAGTTCTATTTGCACCAAAAGTGTATGCGCGTGTGGAAGAAGGTGTAGCAATATGAACAAATGACGACACTAAAAACAAATCGACGACACTAAAAACCGAACACAAGGTGCGACGACCATGAAGATCGCCTTTACGAGCACCCTAATGGTTGCAAAGCCCTTGAGAAAAACATACAGTCACGAGAGAGAGAGAGAGAGAGAGAAGAGAGAGAGAGATGAGAGAGAGTCGAGGAGACGTCGACCCCTCTTGTATAAGCTCCACGGTGTATGTACAACCCACGGCCCGCCCTTGCCTGAGCCCTAAGCAACTGACCGATGAAAGAGAGGTGCGTAGTAGAAGTAATGGTAGCAGCAATAGTAGTAGAAGTGGTAAGAGTAATAGTAATAGTAATAGTAGTGGTAGTTGTAGTAGTCGTGTGGGAGATGAAAAGCACTGGCCCATCACCTAATGTCAATTTGTCGCCGGGTAAGCGGAGCCTCATTTCTGGTAGCGCCAACAGCGAGTGTGAATAGCCCGAAGAAGAACATACCCTGCAACGTGTGTAAAACACGAGCAACGTCGCAGCGGACTCAGGTGGTTTGTACCATCCGCTCCGTTTCTGTGGTGTTCAGAGTAAGAAAAGCCAAGGATTCCTCCTACCAATCAAATCCTACCAGTCAGTCAGATCCTACCAATCAAAGGACGTGACTTATCTTTTTTTCCCCTATTTATTTATTCCTTTTTTTTTTGTACAGGGGGACATAAATAATGGTTGAACAGAATTCGGGAAGATTTTCTCCTTTGATCTCTAGTATTTTAGTTCATGGCATCTGTCTTTCTTCATATTGAAGATGAAGTGAATTCAAACGCAATGAACAGAAAGATGGATAAATAGATAAATAAATAAGAATGAAAGGAAATATAGGCCTTAATACGAAAAAAAAAAATAAACTGAAATAGACTATAGAGTGTTTAAACTGCGTGATGGCTTTTTAAATTTTTATTCTGTTCTTTTTTATTTGTTTTGTTTTGTTATTATTAATAAACTTCATTGTATATGTCGGACTGCGTGATTCGTCCAACTGTAAACCTCCATCCGATTTGAAGACACAGAACTGGGCGTTCACCTGTCGCTATTGCTCATGCCCTGGCCGACATGACTTCCGGTGTGCTGACCAAGAATTGACATCCGTTTGACCATTCATTCCAGCACTGGAGGTGGTGGTGCCCGCAGATGGCGAGAACATTCAGCCGAGGTTGTTATTATTGAAAACAACAACTACAACAAAAACTACAGAGAAGAGGCAAAGAGAGAGAGAGAGAGAGAGAGAGAGAGAGGAGAGAGAGAGAGAGAGAGAGAGAGAGAGAGAGAGAGAGAGAGAGACAGACAGAGACAGACAGACAGACAGACAGAGACAGAGACAGACAGACACAGACAACTCAACTCAAATAGATTAATTGCAAAGGCCACCGACCTATCTCCAATGAGGTCAAAAAACAAAAGTAGAGCACACACACGCCCGGAGCATATACTGAAAATTATGAAAGAAAATATTTGCATAACAAAAATTTTATGTTCTTCCTGAAATTACTCTGGCATTTGTGTGTTAACTGATAGCAGTTCTTGTCTTCGTTCCAGTGCTTTGAAAATGAACATAGCTACAGACCGAGCTAAAATTCTCTTTTCATTTTGCAGTAAAAGAAGCAATTGTACTTGATGAACAGACAGACAAACAGAGACAGAGCACACACACACACACACACACACACACACACACACACACACACACACACACACACACAAACACACACACACACACACACACGCGCGCGCGCGCATGCACACACATACGCACATATTCACGCACGCGCACACACACACACACACACACACACACACACACACACAGCGAGAGACAGATAGACACACACACACACACACACACACACACACACACACACACACACACACAGAGACTGAGAGAGACACACACACAGACGCACAGGCAGGTAAGCGCAGATAGAGAGAGAGAGGCAGAGACAGAGAGAAAGACAGACAGAATGACAGACACAGGCAGACAGAGACAGACAAACAGATTGACTTGTGGGCAGAAAAGCTGACAGAAAGATTGACACGAACACAAAGAAAGACCGACCGTGAGCAAGATGGCAGGCTTGCATACAGACGGACAGATGGATATCAAGAACTTCACGAGCCGAAATCGTGGATTCTTTTCTTTCCCCCAACAGCAAAACATCACCAAGACCGAACTAACACTACAAAAGTACACATGCATGCGTGCACGCGCGCGTATGCGTGTGTGTGTATGTGTAAGTACGAACGCGCGTGCGCGCGCGCGCATGTGTATATGTATGCGCGCGCGGGGGCGCGCATGAGTATTTTTACTAGGGTAAAGCGCTTTTGAGATTTTGGAAAGCGCAATAAAAATGTTCGATTTGTATTGTTATCATTATAACTATCATTATAACTATTGTCAAACATCTCCCCCCTCACCCACCCCCGCAAAAAAAAAAAAAAAAAAAAAAAGGGGGGGGGGGGGGGGGGGGGGGGGAAGGGAAGAGAAAGAAAGAAAAAAAAAAAAAAAGAAAGGCAAGGTGTCTCTGAACTTTGAAGGGACCAAGACCAGCGGAGCCCCATTCCAAACCAACAAGATATCGCATGTCCGGAAGGAAGAACGCGCACTCTCTACCGTGTCCCATTGTACCTGCCTACTTTGCTGTTAGGCAACCAGCCAGACCCTGCGACAGGGAAGCCAATGGGCGTGAGACACACACACACACACACACACACACACACACAAGGCTAGGAGGACTCCTTCGCTTCAATAACCCACTCCCTTAGCTTTTTTTTTTTTTTCTTTCTGTACGGTGAAAACAGTCATTTTTCACGTTAGACAAAAAAAAAAAAAAAAAATGATAATTTCAGTTTTCGTGTCAAAAGAGTAATTTTGTTATCGTTTCACAATACTCAGACTTGCTATGGCGGTTTAAACGTGATCATCATGACAACAACAACAACACAAAGAAAAAAAAAATTACTATTCGTGGTGAAAACGGATGATTATGAAAAAAAACAAACTTGTCACAGGAAAACATTATCGGTCGTGTGCGCGCGCACTTGTAATCATCCAAACTATTGCATGGACTGTGAACCTTGTGGTAAAAGACTGTTTTGTAAAAGCGATTAAATCGAGAGCCGGAAATAATTGTTCTTGCAAAAAAAAAAAAAAAAAAAAAAAAAAAAAATTCTCACTCCTTAAAGCTACTTTTATTTTTTGACACTAACTAGGTTGCTTTATTTCTTTTGACGCTTATATTATGTCTTAAGACAAACATGAGACCTGAGCGAAAGGAAACAGCGTGAACGTTTTTCAGAACGTCCAGGGGCAGTGAACTCGAAGAGTCAGCGGATAAAGGCCCCTAAAGTTCAAAGTCATTTTCCTGTCCTGCAAACTACTGTGAAGATCAAACAAGTAGGGTAACTCTTGCTCCTATGATGAAATCAAAACACGCCCATAACTGCTAAAAGGAATGCTGCTTACGACATTGAATCGCCTAGCAGATATGACAGCACAGAGAACACAGAAAACAACAAGAACCCCCCCCCCCCCCCCCCCCCAAGCTTGGCTAAATACCCCGTACTTGACATATCAAGAAAGACTGGTCTGACAACATCCAGATCGAAAAGACTGAGCCAGTCTTGAATACATGTTAATTGTGTGGTAATTTCTCCAGTTGGTGCTGTGTAGATGTGTCCAGTACGGGGTGTATAGGCAAGCTTGAAACATCCTTTTGTGGAGGGGAGGGAGTGGAGGAGTGGGGGGGGGGGGGGGGGGGGGGGTTCCCTCGTTTGTTCTGTGCGCTCTGTGCTGTCATAGCTGCTAGACGATTCCGTATCGTAAGCAGCATTCGTTCCGAGTTATGGGCGTGTATTTATTTCATCATAGGAGCAAGAGTTACCCTACTTGATTGTTATTTACTGTCTACTGTTCCCCGCCTCATTTAAGATTCCCTTTTATTGTGAGTATGTTCAGGCCATCCTGCACTTTTTAACAATTGTTGATGCACTGACTAGACAATGCTCTGGACAATTCTCCCTTTCTCAGTCTTTGGAACATTGTGAGCCTACATTTTTTTTTTCCCAAGTCATACATGTTTAGAGGAGCAGGCAGAACCCGTGACCAACTGATTGGGAATACAATAACGGACTGGATTGTGAACTGGAAACATCTTAATCTCTCACATTCCCAACAATCGTCTACACAGATTTCTCCAAATCTCGAGAATGGCCCTAGAGACCTTTTCAAGAATTCTGAATTCGGGGCTAGAAACTTGAAACGTCGCATGTGTGCAAAAGCATCAAAACATGAGTAAACATTATTGATTACAGAGTAAATGACTCCTTGATCTGAGTTGAGTTATGATAGTTTACACGATTGAAATGACTGAGATGAGCTGAGTAATGACTGCTTTCATGAAAAAAAAAAATGATTGAGTTAAGCTGAATAATGACTGTTTGTATGATTCAATGACTGAATTGAGCTGAGTAATGATTGTTTCCATGTAAAATGACTGAGTTGAGCGGAGTAATGATTGTTTTCACGAAACAAAGGATTGAGTTAAGTTAAATAACGACTGTTTGTACGATTCAATGACTGAACTGAGCTGAGTAATCATTGTTTTCACAATTACATGAACTGAGCGGTGTAATAAATGTTTCCACGACCGAATAACTGAACTGGGCGGAGTAATGATAATTTTCACGATTAAATGACTGGGACTGTGCTGAGTTATATAGTTTTCACGATAAAGCGATTGTTTAAGTTGAGCCGAGTAATGATTGTTGTTTTCATAGTGACTGTTTGAACTGAGCTGAGTAATTCTTGTTTTTACGAAGAAAAAAAAAAAAGATGGCTCGCATTGAGCTGCGTGACAATTTTTTCACGATAAAATAACTGAGTTGAGCTGAGTAATAATTGTTTCCACAGTTATCTGACTGAGTTAAAGTGAATTATGATTGTTTTCATTCTTAAATGACAAGCTGGGTTACCATCTAATGGTTGACTTGAATGATCTGAATTTTGCTCACTTACAGTCTGTTCAAAATTTGACGTTATTGCACATCATAAATAAACAAAATACGTAAACTGACTAAACGAAAATAAGAAAACAGAAGAAGAAATTAAAGAAGAAAAAAAATGACTGCTCGTCAGGACTCGATTACCATTGTGTTACCGTTGTTTTTCTTTTTTCATTGGAAGTTTTTCAACGATTTTTTAAAATGATGACTACCGTTTTCAAATATAGCTATGATCTTTTGGCGCCTTTGAAAACCATTCCAAACAGTGACTGCTCACGCATGCCAGGTAGCTTGACTAAATCAGGTCAGGGCAAGAATAAAAATGGGTTATCTAGATACACAGGCAAACGCGCACACACACACACACACACACACACACACACTCTCTCTCTCTCTCTCTCTCTCTCTCTCTCTCTCTCTCTCTCTCCTTGTCTCTCTCTCTCTCTCTCTCATTATTTTCATTTAGTTATATTTTTCGGTATCGTCAAAGATCAAAGGAAGCTAGAAAACACACTAAATGTTCTACAAATGAGCCAACAGTTGTCATGTTTCGGCAATTCTTATTTTAATGTTTTACGTAGAGAAGCTCTCTTCAAGAGGGAAGTTTTATACAAAGATTTTTAATATAAGCGCTTTAATTCAAACATTGTTGGTGTGCATGCGTACAAGCGTACTTCCATAAGTGCGCGTATATATGTGTGTGTGTGTTCGCGTGTGTGTTATAGATGCATGCGTACCTGAGCGCGTGCGCGTGTGTGTGTGTGTGTGTGTGTGTGTGTGTGTGTGTGTGTGTGTGTGTGTGTGTGTGTGTGTGCGTGTGTGTGTGTGTGTGTGTGCGCGTGCGTCCTTGTATCCGTGCGAGCGTGCATTTTTGCATGAGTGGGCAAGCGCGCGCGCGCGCGCGCGTATGTGTGTGTGTGTGTGTGTGTGTGTGTGTGTGTGTGTGTGTGTGTGTGTGTGTGTGAAAGTGCATGTACGTGTGCGCAGCACTGTCTTTCAACCATTCTTAAAACGCCTACGTTCAGTTTTCAACCTTGTCTATAATTAATATTGGGAACGACCATTTCAAAAACTGAAATCCATTTCGGTCCCATCTCAGGCGTTCACTAACCTATATCTTAGTACTGGTCTACAACGGTGAGCGAAAGACACGGCACGGCAGA
>JADBJO010000192.1:285000-287500 GCA_016801955.1 Conus betulinus | reverse complement strand
GGAATGAAACCACCAACTGTGTAGACACGTCAAACTAGACGCCGGCGAGAGATGGATGACATCCGAAAAAGAAAGAAGAATCTCAACAAACGCATGAAGACTGCATCAGATGATGAGGGGAAAAAAGGTTCGAAAAGCTCTGGGACGACCTGACAGTGCTACACAGTGCCCTCAATCAGCTGGAAGGAGAACGAACTCCAAGAGAAAAACCAACGAGTGATTCTTCAGTGGCCCCCTCCAGCGCGCACCTCAGATAAAACCTATTCCAACTCTCAGAGCGAAACACAGCTTGAAAACCAGGGCTTTCTGTGGCCTGAAGCGCCAGACAGCAAGATCAATGAGAAGCAGCAATACTTGGTGAGGTAAAGAATCTGGTTAAGAAACACCTGTAGGTCAGACATCTGCTAAGTCATTGCCGCGAGACCCTCTTCTTATCTTAGTTTGTTTATTCATTTATCCATCAGCTTAAAATCCTGTCGTAGTGTGGTCTCAAAACTTAGCGGATGTGGTGTAGCGTAAATGGACTAGTTCGCACGCAGTGACGCCTCCTTGATGAAACTGAAATGAGTTAAGAAAACCAGAGCCAAATCTTCACCCCGGACTATGATGGAATACCCTATCTGCTCAGTGGGATGTCCAGATGTCCTTGAGTGGTTCCACAAGCTGATGAGATCAGCTGGAAGAAATTGGAGATCAGCGATCCATGGATGACAGCTGATGGAATGTACATTCTCAAAGAACAGAACTGGACTGACATTAGCAAGAGTGGACCAATGTCAGTTCTGATCAGAGGGGAAATTATCTCTACCATGGCAGCAAGGCGGACAACAATAACTAACAGAGGATGGGTGCTTGGATGTGGCAGTCCAGAAAGGAGGTATCCCGGGAGTAACTACACTTTTGGAAGCAATCAAAAGAGCTGAGGGAAGAGAGAGGAACGACCTCGAAGTGGTATGGCTCGACCTGGCGAATGCACATGATCAGTTCTGCACGCGAGGATTTTAGCTGGTTCTCGATGTACATCATATCCTAAAGAACATATAAGAAATGCCGTGGAAGTACTTTCACGGCTTCTCATCATATCCCAAAGAACATGTAAGAAAGACACGCTGTGGAAGGGTTTCAACGGCTTCTCGGTGAGATTCTCCACAAAGGAATGCACAGCGTACTGGATCGGCGTGGAAGCTGGTATATCAATGGGCTGTGCAATTTCTCCAGTGTTGTTTATGCTGGCAATGGAGGTCTTTTGAAAGCAACCATGAAACAGTACAGGTTCAACACACCTGGGGGGTGGAAACCAATTACCCCCCCCCCCCCCCCCCCCCCACACCCCCCCCCTCTTCTAAAGCCTTCTTTGATGACAAAACAGTCCTTTCCATTAAGATAGATGAAACTTGCAATACACTGAAGCAGTTAAACGAGTTTGTCGCTTCATCCAGAATGAGTTTCAAACCTAAAAAAAAAGTCACGAAGCCTGTGGTTGCAAAAATGGAAAGTAGGTGAAATAGTGATGTTGACTGTGACCAATCGAGCCACTCCAACTGTGACCGAAGAACCAGTCAAGAGCTTTGGAAGATAGTATGATGACTCCTTGAAAGACTTTCAAACGGGAAAGGAACCAAAAAAAAAAAAAAAAAAAGAAAAAAAGAAAAAAGAAAAAGAAAGTTTTCAGATATTATACATTGTAGCCTATCGCAAATACAAAGGCCTAGTGTCTGCTGTTCACGGAAATCCAGATGGTCTTTTTGGTCTATACTGACGTCTGACATCAGCACTAGCACAGTGGGACCACTGGAGGCTGAACTCATCAAATACACAAAGAAACGGCTTGGTGTCTCGTCTAATCGCACTGACGTTGCACTCTGATGCTGCTCAGTAAAGCTGAAGCCACCCCAGAACCCCGTCCTCCAGGAGTACGGAGACAGCAACGCCAGGCTCCTAACCATGCTTGATGACTCGGGAGTCAAGGCTGTGAGATCACTCCAGCGCAAGCCATACACTGGCAGAACACAGAAAATACAGGAGGCAGCGGACGCCGCAAAGGAAATCCTCCAGACCAGGGAAACAGCAGGACGTATACAAAGCAAGAGACAGGGACTGGGGCCAACTCAAATGGAGTCATGGTCAAAGGCAGAAGGAAAGCGAAGAGAGACGTGGTTAAACACGCTACCATAACACCTCGAGTGTGAGTAACATGCTGGACTACCTGGGCTGGCCATCACCTCAGGACCGCAGGAAGAAGGCAAGGATCAGCATGCTGCGGAAGATTCACACTGGCAAGGTCCAAGTGAACCACAGCCAGCTGCAGTCAGCGCCATGCCGCAAGAGGAGAGGCCATGATCAGCAGTACAAATACAGTGCAGACAGACTACAGACGCTTCTCCTTCTTCCCGCGGACCATCAGGGACTGGAACGCCCTTACTGCCGAAGAAGCTGAGGAAGCTACAGCTACTGACCTCTTTGCTTACAGCTGTCAAGGGGAGAGTAGAACCACCACCAA
>JADBJO010000192.1:267500-270000 GCA_016801955.1 Conus betulinus | reverse complement strand
CAATCTATGGTTAATCTGACAATAAATTGTTTCAGTTCAGTATGTGGGCATATATTGATATTGTAAAGCGCTTTGAGATGTCGGAAAGAAATGTCCGATTAGTAGTGGTAGTCTACGAAAGCTTCCTCTCAACATCACAAGGTAGGCACTCACAAGCGGATGTCCCATTAGTAGTGGTAATCTACGAAAGCTTCCTCTCAACATCACAAGGTGGGCACTCACAGGCGGATGTCCCATTAGTAGTGGTAATCTACGAAAGCTTCCTCTCAACATCACAAGGTGGGCACTCACAGGCGGATGTCCCATTAGTAGTGGTAATCTACGAAAGCTTCCTCTCAACATCACAAGGTGGGCACTCACAGGCGGGATGTCCCATTAGTAGTGGTAATCTACGAAAGCTTCCTCTCAAACATCACAAGGTGGGCACTCACAAGTGGATGTCCCATTAGTAGTGGTAATCTACGAAAGCTTCCTCTCAACATCACAAGGTGGGCACTCACAGGCGGATGTCCCATCAGTAGTGGTAATCTACGAAAGCTTCCTCTCAACATCACAAGGTAGGCACTCACAGGCGTGGATGTCCCATTAGTAGTGGTAGTCTACGAAAGCTTCCTCTCAACATCACAAGGTAGGCACTCACAAGGCGGATGTCCCATTAGTAGTGGTAATCTACGAAAGCTTCCTCTCACAAGGTGGGCACTCACAATCACAAGGTGGGCACTCACTCACAAGGCGGATGTCCCATCAGTAGTAGTGGTAATCTACGAAAGCTTCCTCTCAACATCACAAGGTGGGCACTCACTGGCGGAACCCACACGGGAAAACGAAGGCAGGACGATCTCGACTGACGTGGCGCGGTACGTGGAATCCGAAGTGAAGGCAGCCGGAAAGACATGGGCAACACTGAAGAGGTCAGCCCAGAATCGAGCACGCTGGAGGAGTGTTGCCACAGTCCTGTGTTCTTCGGGGAACTCACAGAATAAAGTTAGTAGTAGTAGTAGTAGTAGTAGTAGTAGTAGTAGTAGTAGTAGTAGTAGTAGTAGAGCAGTAGTAGTAGTAGCAGCAGCAGTAATAGTAGTAGAAGTAGTAGTAGTAGTAGCAGTAGTAGTGGTAGCAGTAGTAGTAGTAGTAGTAGTAGTAGTAGTAGTAGTAGTAGTAGTAGTAGTAGCAGTAGTAGCAGCAGTAGTAGCAGCAGCAGCAGCAGCAGCAGCAGCAGCAGTAGCAGCAGCACTGTTGTTTTTATTTCTAATCATTTTTCCCTTTTCGTCTCTTCTTCTACTCTTCTTCCTTCTCCTCCTCATCCTCCACCTCCTCCTCATCGTCATCACTGTCATCATTACTATCATCACCATCATCATCATCATCACATCATCATCATCATCATCATCATCATCTTAAAACTAGTGAGCAGTCATGATTCCAAAGTTTGGTAACATCTCCACATCAACCGGTAGTGATGTCGGTAAAAAATATTTGTTTAGTTGAGGAACATCACACACTTGGCTGTCGGCAAATGGAGCACATCATATGCGGACTAGAAGGTGTAATGCACGCACGCACGCACGCACACACACACACACACACACACACACACACACACACACACACACACACACACACACACATGGATAAAATGCTCATGAGATGACGTGAAGGAAAGCAGCTGTTCGCCTTTGAAAACACAACTGGCTTCTAATTAAGGCAACCTGCGTCAACATTTTCAACAACAACAACAAATTGTTCCATTCAAATCGGCTTTCAGAAATAAAAGCAACGTGACACACTCTATTCTCATATCGTACGCAATACATGGAAATTAGAGGACATGCTATTAGAAAAAAAAAAAAAAAAAAGGAAAGGAAGGGGGGGGGGGGGGGGGGGGGGGGGGGGGGGGGGGGGGAGGAGGGGAGCACACTAAGGTTAAGATTTTCTAACGGCTTCAGACTGAGTTTACAAGACACCTTTCACTGCAGAAATAAAGAACAATTATGGTTTGATATGGTCAGTTACAACAGTTCTCAAACATTCATCTGCAAGATTCAGTCGAATCGTATCTTTTGATAAATATAAGATAAAATGATCTAATAAATCACAACTATGAATGTCTAATGCGTTCACGATTTTTTTTTTTCTTCAATAAAATGCATCAACGGATTTACCTGTGCCCATTTTCGTAGATGATTAGCAAAACTACCCGTTCTGGCGTTGTTCTATACTGTGGCAAGTTATTGAGATACACAAAAATCAGTATCTGAGTTACTAATGATGACAAATGCAAGTTTTGTCATTAATTGAAAAACGAAAGACATTTCAACATTAGTATTTGTATGCTCATTTTCACAGATATTTTGGCCCTTTTCCCTGTTGTTTCTTTTTTAAAGAGTACAAAAGACCAAAAGGATTTTTTTTACGGGGAAAAAAAAACGCTCAACCAGAAACAAGATCGTTTAACCTTCATCTTTGATTCTCATCTCCTTCATACACACACCCCTCCCCCTTA
>JADBJO010000192.1:260000-265000 GCA_016801955.1 Conus betulinus | reverse complement strand
TAAATAAATGGATATAAATAAATAGATAAATTAATAAGCAAATAAATAGAGAAATGAATAAATAAACAAATAAATAAATAAATATGCAGTGTGTCGGATAAGGAAACAATGGGCATTGCTTTATACCATTAGGCCTACATTAATATTTATTATCACTATTATCATACTATTATTATTGTTATTATCATTATTACTATTTTATATTATATTATTATTATTATTGTTGTTGTTGTTGTTGTTAAGAGTACTTTTATAGCGCACATCATCGGTTAAAGTAAGCGACCCAGCCCTAAGAGGTTTACAGTCCACACCCTACACAACGGGATGCCTGCTTGGATAGAGCCGACCGAACAGCTTCCTATGGTCGCTTCATTCAGTCGTTTCCCATGCCATTCAGTCAAATTCATTCACTGAATTTCCTTCCTTCATTCTTGCGATTTGTTCACACTTGGTGCATGTATCGTGTAATGTGTCATCCATACCAACGGCCAAACTCGCCTTCTCTTCCAAAAGTTGATGATGAGACTTTACCTGCGTGCAAGATACTATATGTGTATTCACACCTGGAACCTCCATTTATAGTCTCATTTTGAAGGACCTTGGGGGGATAGGATCAGAACTAATGTTAACATCAAGGAGGAAAATCCCCCTGTATCAAAACGGCCCGGAGATTTGACCCTGCAATCCCAGGGTCAATAAGATTAGCAGTCCGACGTTCTACCAGCTGAGCTGCTCCGGCCCCCCAGCGCTGTTGCAGTAACTTATCATACTGGGCAGTTTGGCCGACACTGGCACTGAAATTTCGGACTTGGTTAAACCATTCTGGCCCTTTTCTTAACCATTACAACTCTAATCCTATCCTGCTCCACCAAGGAAGAGTCATCAAGTGAAATGGCCGCCATTTTCAATTCGGAAATGAACAGGTGAAGCTCAGCTAAGTGTTCTGTCAGTGTCCTAAATACTGTGTGTTTTCACCTGAAGAAGACCCAAGAGGTCGAAATGCATTGTGTCTAGTCCTGTACTCTTGTTTGTCTGTGTCCTTGGTGGTGACTAACCCCTCTCTTTTCAAATGTGTTGAAATACTTCATGCATTTCAAGAACAGATTGTAATACTAGGTCTTGGCCTAAAATCTTCATCCATGCATATCAAAGATCAATCAGTCAATCAACCACTCTCTCTCTCTCTCTCTCTCTCTCTCTCATCTCTCTCTCTCTCTTCTCTCTCTCCCCCCCCCCCCCCCCCCCCAACCTCCCCACACATACATACACACGTGTGTGCCCATATACATGGGCAGCAATCAAGCTCGTTTCCTAGGTTATTACATACTTTAACAAAAATAGTTCAACAATTGTTTCCAAAATATGGCTGTATATTAATGTACACAGATCACATAGGCTTATACTGCAATGTGAAGGCTCAGAAACTGATGAGAAGTGAAACAGGCGAACAGAATTCACTGTATTATTCTGAAGACTTCAGAAGAATAGATTGTCAGAAGAAATTACACGGCGCCACGATTTTAAGGTGGAGGGGGAAAGGGGTTTTTTTTGCTCCGTTCACTGTTTCACACTGTTGGGTTATTAGAGTATGCACTAGTGTGGAAATAAACACTTAAGTAATTGATTTTAAAACACGCGCTCTTTGCCCAACAGAGCAATTTTTTGGTGCTTGTCACAGCTCGAAAGAAATCACATTATCTACAAATAATTAGTGTGTCCGTAAGGTCTACAATTTATGACTTTTCTCCATCATTGCAGCAGAAGTCACAGATGTGTTATTATGTCTTAGTGTATACACTCAAGAGTTCTTTATTATTAGCAGTAATAATTAGGTCAGTCATATACAGTTAATGAAAATGGCAGTAATAATGTCTGATATGTGAATGTTCACATTCTATGAAACAAGAGAAAAGGATGATTGCTGCCATAGCTGGACAAAAAATAAAACCCTTCAAATTCTTACATTCTGTAAACCAGCGAAGATGGGTGAAAGAAAAAAAAGAAAATGAAATTCCTCATATTCTGTGACACAATAGGTAAGGATGAGTGTTACCACAATGGAAAAAAAATCCCTCAAATGTAACAAACTTTGACAAAAATAGATAAGGTTGATTGTTGCCACAGCTGGACAAACAAAAAAACAAAACAAAGAACAAAACAAAACAAAACTCAACCACATACAGTGAAGAGAAAGATCTCAAAAGGATAATAAGTTTGCTTTTCATACTCATAACACAGAAGTCCACATGACTACACAAAGGCCCCAAGTACGTGTACGTACAGCAGTTCTGTCAAACTTCATGTTTGATTCTCTCCGATATGTATCTAAAATGATTCTGGCATGCTGCGGTGTCCTCACTCAAAATACTGAATTTTACGCTTCTTTTAAAGCCAGAATGGTTGCTAGTGTCAGCAGCGCAGTTTCATGTACTTTGGCTTTCATGTTCTGTTTCGTTGGATTGCATACAACTTCTTGAGTAATTTTAATTTTTGTCTTTAAGCTACAGGCCTTTCCGACATGCAGATGCCATGATAAAAAGGCCTATTAAATCAAAGCCTGGCACCCCAACACCTCCTTGTGTGTGTGTTTGTGTGTGTGAGACACATGAATCCTGGAAAGACAATGCAGTAATCTTTGTCAAGCATAATAAACAAGGTCTGGTGTGTGTGTGTGTGTGTGTGTGTGTGTGTGTGTGTGTGTGTGTGTGTGTGTGTGTGTCAGGCCAGATATATGTATATGTACAAAAGCATGCAGCATCGCATTTTTGTTTATGGTATGTGCACATGCATGCATGTACATTTGTATGTGTTTGGTGTGAATGTGTGTCTGTATGTGTGTGAGTAAGCAGGCATGGACACATTTGTGAATGTGCATGTGCTTGCAAGTGCATGCGTATTTGTGGGTCATCTGTGCATACATTCACACTTGTCACTATATTGAACTCTGATGTGCATGTAAATGTGTTTGTGTACGCAAATTAAAGAGAAAGAGCGCAAGAGAAAGATTGAGACAGGTCAGGAAACACAGAGAGAGAGAGACAGACAGAGACAGAGGCAGACAAAACACTGAACTGAGGGAAAAGCAAATTAATTGAGAAAGGGAGCGAAAGGAGGAGAAGAATAAAGAGTAATAGATACGAAGTTCACCAGCACAAGAACTAAAGGGAGGCAATACCATGAAAAATAGGTTTAGTTCTTCATGCTGCAGGTATTTATTTCCCTTTATGAACAGAAGCCATGACGTCCCCAGGAAATCATCTTCCGACATTTCACGCAATCAACACACAACATCCTGAATCCATTAGAGTTTAAAAGATGAAGAATACATGAAAGTTTTCAATGATGAAGAACATGAAAAGCTTATAGAAAAAAAGGTCACTCCAGCGGGCAGACATGCTTGAAACAAAGTCATTTTTGTATAAAGAAATGACATCTTTATTCATCAATTTGTTTTAAATTACATATCATTCCAAGCATGTTCGTTACAAAATATGCCATATACACCTTTTCATGACCTGATTTATTGCATTTGCTCTTGTCACACACACACACACACACACACACACACACAAACACACACACACACACACACACAACACACACACAGAAGGAAATCATGTGTTCTTTTTCATGTGGCAACCAAACAAACACAGATCAAGCACACCTACACAAATACAGAAAATGGCCAAACAATGCACTCAAAGGTACACACTTTTCAACACTGCACACACACACACACACACACACACACACACACACACACACACACAAACACACGCACAAACACACACACACCTGTGTAGACTTATGCACATCTAAGCATACACAGACACTGTCAACAGCAAAGCCTTAACATTCTCATCAAACAGGTACAAAATCAGCATCCACATGGCAACATGTTGCTCCACCTCCCTAACCTACCCCCCCCCCCGTCTCCCTCCCACATATTCATGCACACACAGCCGATTCCTGAAAGTTGTAACCAGACCTGTGCACATGAAGTTCATTGCTGAAAGCTTCTTCATCAAAGTTTTTTCCTTTTTTTTTTTTTGCTTCTTTTTTCTTTTAATCAGAGACTATGCCACTGCTTCCCCCCCCCCCCCCCCCCCCCCCCCCTGAATTCTGAAACAGTGTCTACCTGGAAGACATCAGAAGGCCTGCTCTTCAGCAGGACTGGGCTGTCCTGCCAATACTGCCACAGTTCTGAAACTGTCAGTGGCCATTCTCATACTCTGTTGAGTCTCAACTTTACTGAGAGAAGTCACAGTGTTTCACACATCTACCGCAAAAAAAAAAAAAAAAAAAAAAAAAAAAAAAGAAGCACCTCAACTCCCCTCTTACCATTCCTGTATTACCTATGTGAAAACCCTATGCATAACATTCATTAGGTGTGGCCTATGAAGTGTATGTTTGTCAGCTGATGTATGGAGACAAACAGTGTACAGTTTCTGCGTGTCCATGGCCTCCAGACCACCACCAGAATGTTGCAGGATGTGACATGCACTGGCAGGAGAGTGTCCCTCATGGTCAGGAGTGTGCTGCAGCATCCTGCATCTCCTGAAGACACAAGCAATGATCAGTAAGCTTTCCAGCAGGTTAGCGCCATTTTGTCATACAAATGTCACAACATGTGGACCAGTCCTTACTGGCAACCACACAGATGTTTGAACCCATGAGGTTACAACAGAATGGACTGGTCCATACATGCTACCATGGATTATCTTGACTATGAGGAACACTGTGGAACTGACACATGATTTAGACATTCACAACACCAGTCACAATAACTATCCTTTCCACAGTACACCAATTCCTTGAGATAAGATAAAAGTAGATGTCAGTCTGCATGTTTGTGCACACTGACTCACAGAAAGCATGCACACATCCATGCCAACAACAGTAGATGGCCATCAACAGTAAAAGGAATTAAAAAAAAAAAGCAGGCTGAGGTTTGACTACAGGGCCATGCTGAGCCTGAGGGTGCTGGTCCTTCTGAAATT
>JADBJO010000192.1:225000-255000 GCA_016801955.1 Conus betulinus | reverse complement strand
GTCAGTCAGCAGGTAGTGAGAGGGCAGCACCAACAGGACGATGGAGGTCGCCCCACCAGTACCGCTTGTCTCACCGTCTGTACATTGCACATCATCATAACAAATCTAAGAGTGGCAATCATTGCTACATGTCTCACTTTTCTGTACACATCATATATATATACACCAATACCACATAACTTATACAGAAAAAAACAATTTTTAACCAAATTTCCAGTGTGTTTCAAGAAGGTGTGTTTCAAAGGGTTGTGTAAATGACTTTTTTTTTTTTTTTTTTTTTCTTTTAATGACTTGTGAGTTGACTTCAACGTGGTACATCTGTGATGTGGCCCTTAGAGGTTGGCTGGGCTATAAGCAACATTACATTACATTACTTACAGTTCTACACGGATAGCTATAACAAAAGCACCAATGTTGCTTGTCTCAACGTTCCGAACACATTACTGTAACACATCCACCAGCACTGCTTCTCTCGCTGTTCTCTACATAATCATAACATACATGAGGGTCATCGCTAGTACTGTTTGTCTCAACCTTCTTCACATTACTTCAACAAATGTAAGGGTCGTCGCCAGTGCTGCCCGTCTGACAGGTCTGCACAAGAAATGTACAGCACAGAATCATCCAGGAATAGTATTATATTCTTGTAAGCATGCTCATCACAACATTATACACAATAATCTTATCAACTTTGCTGATAAATGTATTGAAACAGCTGAAACTGTAGATTTGAAAAAAAAAAAATTGAAAAGAAAGCAGAAGAAGAAACAGTAGGTAAAAAAAAAAAACACACACACACAGAACAGAAATGTTCCCCATCATAATGAGAATCCAGCAAGGAATCTCTTTTACTTTTTTACCCTTCACTCTTCTGACTGTGCATGTACCTCCACCTACATCTGTGGCACACTCTTTTACCAAAGGGGAGCCCCCACCCACTGTGGCTCTGCGACCAACCCATTGCTGTTGTCAGCTGTGGGTTTGGCAGGCTGTCAGTGTCCTACATGTATTAGCTCAGAACTGGTTATCAACTGAACGCCATCAAAAAGGTTCAGCAGCAGTGCAGTGTCTCCTCTGGTGGGTTATCTCATGATGACTTCTGAATGATGGCTCTCTGCCGACTGCCAGTATTGGGACACTAACAGAAAGTTGTGGGTGTGGCTGAGGGAGATGGAATGAAGGGTGGGGGTGGGGGCTGCAGTGCCTCAGACAAGGCAGCAAAGGAGACAGCCATAAAAAAAAAAAAAAAAAAAAAAAAAAAAAAGAAAAAGAGTGGACCTACACATCATGATGCATCCGAAGGCTCCAGGTAAACTCCAGCAGACTTTTGCCCATCTGCCTGGCAGCCTGTCACAAAGGAACAGAACTGTCTGAGCAGTAACACACACATGCAACAAGCACAACTGTGTGACAACTTATACAACTCTACAATAAACAGAGCTCTGGAAACACTTACACAAACCTGCAATAAACAGAATTGTGACAACATACACTGACAATGAACAGAACTATATGACAACTTACACATGCTCACAATAAACAGAACTGTGACAACTTAAACAAACCTACAAAAATGCAGCTGTGGGAACCCTTACATGAACCTGCAAAGCTCTGGGAAAACTTTTACAAACTTACAATAAACAGAACTCTCTGACAGTTAACATAGACGCACAATAAACAGAGAACTGTGTGACAACTTCAACAAACCTACAATAAACAAAGCTGTAGTAAAAGTTATATAAACCATCAATAAACTGAACTGTGGAAACATTTACACAAACCTAAAATAAACAGAGCTCTGGGAAAACTTACACAAACCTGCAAGAAACAGAACTGTGTGACAATCTAAATGAACCTAAAAAAAAAAAAAAACAGAACTCTGTGACAACTTACACACACTTACAATAAACAGATTTGTGTGATGATTTCAAATCTACACAAAACTACTGTGTGACAAAGTAATAATACAACAGAGCTGTGAGAAACCTTACATAAACCTGCAATGAACAAAACTCTATGAAAGCCCACTTAAAACTAGAACAAGCAGAACTGTGTGAAAAACTGACACAAACCTTCAATACACTGTAACACTTAACCACATCTTGGCAGAAGACATCATGATATGCCCTATGAGATGTAGATCATAATATCATCCTTTCAAACAATTCAGAACAAATGAAAAAAAAAAACAACTTGTTCCACTATATACTCTCTAAGTTTTCTTCTTTTGTTTGTTTTTTTTTTTCTTTCTTCCTTCTGTATTGAGACAACAAATTTCTCCTTCCTTATCATATGTACATTCATCATCTTCCCCAACTTCCATCTCATATCCCATAAAATGATATGGCAGGAATGTTTCCTATTTATTTCATATAAACATTGTATATATTCCATAATTAAATTTAAAAAAAAAAACTTGCTTAATTCTCTCTCTCTCTCTCTCTCTCTCTCTCTCACACACACACACACACACACACATGCTGAGTTACATGATTCACGCACATGCCATCATTCTCTCCTAATCTTACATACACACATGTAAATGTGCATGCATGCGCACCCCCCCCCACCCCCCCCCCCCCCCCCCCCCCCCCCCCCCCCCACACGCACATCACAGACTCAGTTATATGGTTCTCATACATGCTGTCTCTCTCTCTCTCTCTCTCTCTCTCTTAATCTTACATGAAAACACACATAAATACAAAAAAAAAGCCACAAACAAGCATACAGGCCTACAATAAACAAACAACAGTGCACACAATGTAACAACATATTGTAACTGACAGTGGTGTGAACGGCAGCATGGAGAATAATGGCCAGGGAGTACACCAGGCGATTCAGCACCAAACTGTCATCCCCCAGCAGGTCAAAGAAAACCTTCCCCTCTGAAACAGTTATATAAAGAAAATGTTCCACTCTGAAACAGTCATAGACAAAATGTTCCTCTCCGACATGACAGTTATAGAGAGAAAATGTTCCCCCCCGACATGACAGTTATAGAGAAAATTTTCCCCCCTGACATGACAGTTATAGATAAAATGTTCCCCTCTGACCAGACAGTATGGATAAATTGTCGCCCTATGACATGGCAGTTACAGATAAAATGTTCCCCTCTGACCAGACAATTATGGATAAATTGTCGCCCTATGACATGACAGTTATAGATAAAATGTTCCCCCCCGACATGACAGTTACAGATAAAATGTTCCCCTCTGACCAGACAATTATGGATAAATTGTCGCCCTATGACATGACAGTTACAGATAAAATGTTCCCTGCTGACAGATGAAATGTTCCCCTTTGAAATAAGAATTACAGGTCAATATTCCCCTCTGAAACGACAATTATAAACAAACTGTTTCCCTCTGAAATGAAAACTTAGAAAGAAACCATCCTCTCTAAACTGACAATATAAAAAAAACATTCTCTTCTGAAACGATAATCATACATAAATTGTTCTCTTCTGAAATGACAGCCATTAATGAAATATTCCCCTCTTTAACAATTGTGAATAAAATGTTCTCCACTGAAATGATGATCATAAAGAAATGTTGCCCTCTGGAATAGCAATTATGAAGACACTTTACCCCTGACCATGACAATCATAAATAAAATGTCTTCCGCAGAAAAAAAAAAGTCAGTCCTAAAACAAAAATTGCCTATAGCCTGACAATCATAAGCACATTTCCCCTCTGAAATTTCTGTCCTAAACAAAAATTCCTCTTTGAAATTACAAACATAGATAAAAGGTTCCAGTCTGAAACCGCAATTATAGATGACACTTTTTTTTTTTTTTAATGAAAACACAATAGCAAATGAAGAGTCCTTTCTGAAACTACATTCATGTATGAAACAATCTCCTCTGAAACATCAGTCACAAACATTCTCCTTTGATATGACAACCAATAGTCCCACTCTCAATTAACTTTTATAATCCAAGAATAGCCTTCCGAAACAATAGTCACAAACAAAACACCCCTCTCTAAAACAACAGTCACAAATTAAAAAAATTCCCCTCTGAAACAATAAGAAATGAAACATTACTGTCTACAAAAAAATTGTTATAACTCTAAAACTTCCTTCTGGAACAACAACCATAAATGAAGCATTCTTGTCTGCCAAAAACTATTAACAAAATGAAAGTTCTCTTCTGAAAATGACAGTTTCTGATTAACAACTACTTTGCCATACTGTTTGTAGCTCCTCACATGCTCATATCATTTTCATGGTTTCATCTTGAAAGTAGAGAAAACAGCATTATCTTATGATTTTTTGAATGAATAATAAACCTCAGTACTATATTTTCTCAAACAGCATGTTTACAAATATTACTCTTGCATAGGCAAGACAGAAACTCTCTCTTTTTCTGTACTTCAGAAAAGTTTACCAGCAATGACAACCAAGAACAAAGGAGTGTGAAATGTAAATTGTTCATGACCATTTGAGACACAATTTTAAAATTTGTGATCAACAACTTCAATTTGGTAATCAATTTCAAAACTGGTCATCAATAGTTCGAAAAACTGTTTTACTTATATTTCTAGATTTGGTGTATAATTTTGTATTTTGATAGTTAATAATCTTTAATTCGGTGATCTATATATTTGGTTTTGTCGTTCAACAATGTTAGTGTATGAAAAGTGGCAGGTAATGAAGATATTTTCAAAAATAATAATTCTATTATAGCATAAAAAATAATTAAACTGACTCACACAAGTTTTGCATTCAACAAGGAACGGGGAATTGGTCCCGTCTTCTGCTTCAAGACAAATGGAGGATGCAAGTTAGCAGCTAACTTTCCTGTTCACAATTTTGCCCAGGCAACATCACAGATAAACTATTTACAGGCAAGCGAAACAGGGGGCTGCCACACGTTTAGTTAGTAATTAACGTTTCTCTTGGAAGGGTTCCTGAAAATTTTGGCTTTCCATATCCCTGATACTGACTTAGATGCAGAAAATAAACTGTTACAAAAACAGTTCCTTTATCTTCACTGCAAGCCATGACTCAGCTCATGTATGGTCTCACTAGAAAAACAAAAACATAACAAAAATCACCAAGTCAGTCTCAGCCAAAATGACTTTCTGTAGCTTGAACACTCTGGCAGACCTGCAAGAGAGTGAATGGGGGCTGGAATAGTTTAGCTGGTAGACTCATGATCCTGGAACTGTGGGTAAGAATCTCCAATGGACAATTTCAATACACTGGTACCTTTTTCTCAAAGTTAACACAGGTTCTGACTCCATTTCCTGATTATAAACCAAATTTCCAAGTGTGTACACAAGCATAAGATCTTGTGCACATGTAAAATCCCATCACCACCTTTTGGAAGAGACAGGTTTGGCTGTTGGTACAGATGACACATAGACACAAAGCATACATCCTTTGCGAAAATTTAAGGGAAGAATGAATAAGTGAGTGACTGCTACTTAGGAGAATGTCGCAGGAAAGAAAGATAAGTACCAGCAGGCAGCTCTACAGTCGCTCTACCCAGGTAGGTAGCCCACGACAGCATGGACCTTAGTTTCTAACCAAATACTGGCCCTGCATAAGTACTCTGTTTGATGATACTAAAGATAATAACCTTCGTTTTCAGACCCTTTTTTTCCCAGTGTGGCTGGACGGCCTTTGGTTTCCCATCAGAAAACAGACGCAAAGCACTGTTCAACCAAGACTTTTCTCCTCGTCATTTAGGTGTGTTAAGCTGTTATCGCCTGCATACCAGGAATGTTTTGCATCACATCTCGCCAGTGTCACCTGCACTGTCATTTGAAGCTGACCTTTCATCCATGGCCATTGTAAGCTCCAGAGAGGATTTATACAATGACACTTACTCTGCTCTGTTGAGGTATGGCAATGATAATGACCAGTTGTGCTCCTGTATTTGAAACATTTCTGCCTTTCAGTACTCCCACTTAGGACCAAGATGTAAAATGCAAATATATAAAAAAAAGTATGCAAACAACAAAAAAAATAAAGAACTTTCTTCTCCAATTTAAGCACACTGTGTTACCTGTCATAGAACCTCATGAGGGGATAGAAGAATTCTCCAGCCACTGCACCAAATCGGTTGGCAGTGGCAACCGGCTCTGGCTGAGTACGCCCTTTGCCAAATCGACGCGTCTTGCTCTCAATGCGTCTCTGCACCACATCACGCCATGTCTCAGGTTTGCAGTCATGTACATGGCTTTCCTCTTGATGTGTCGATCTAATCACACAGATATTACATTATATTACAGAGCACAAACATTCATTCTTCAACTTGTCACAGCAAACAAACAAAAATGGTGAAATGATTTTTTTTTTGAAAAAGTAGAAAAGTCATAGGGAAGAGGGGATGGGGTAGCTATATTTCAGTGGGGGTGTTTTTTTTTTTTTTTTTTTTTTTTTTTTTTTCAAATCCAGCATAATTTCAAATGTGCAGATGAACTGCACAACTAGAGTTCTTTCATTTATAGGGAATCTCAGTATGTATTTATGTAAGAGTCAAAAGGACCCTAACAACATAACTGATCTACTCACCTCAAATCAATCACACATAACACACATATGTAGAATGTAAGAAAATGATGATCACTGAGACTGACACTGGAAAATGGAGGAAGAAAGAAAGAATGCAGGAGACAGAATTGCAGACACAGATGCAGATGTTTATTCATAAAGGCCATAGCAAGTTAGAAGGGGATAGATACATAACAACCATGCAATCCATTCATTTTGAATCATTTAACTGTCTTCACCTGTCCTTTCCAATCTTGACACATTTCGCGTTTTGAACACTTAAAACAAATGCAAAGTAAAACTGTTTCACTGTTTTTTTATTTCATGACACAATTAACACAACTGATGTGAAAAAAACTGGAAAAAGAAAGAATGAATGAAAAAAGACACTGATAGAGAGAAACAGGGTGAGACAGATCAACACAGACAGACAGATTTGAGTATCCACGTTGTTTTTCTACGAACTAACTCCACTTCCAGCGTCTTATGTCAAAGTTTGGGATTGGTTCCGCTCCACAAATTCTCAAGATGAAGTCTGGCACATGACTGTTCACACCATTTGTGCTCATGTCTACACAGTGTATTTAGTGAAAAGCGATAGACCTGCAGCAATATTTCAGACACACTGAATTCAAGTTTCCAGATGTGTCTGTCTCTAAAAGACTGATTGTCTTAAGACTGACCGGAGTTACAGGTGTTTACGTGAGAAGACCTACGGTGAGTTTGAAATTTAGAAATGATATAAAGAGCCACAGATTTCTTTTGGATTCAATGGGAAGATTTTTGCTGTTTTGGTCTTCTTCCTCTCGGACGTTCGTATCAGGGTTTTTATTGGTCTCACGGCATGTTGTATGCAGAAATTGGACAGTCCTGCTGAGAGAGGGAGAGACACTGACTCCTACAGGAAGAGTTCAAGAAAGAGAGAGACAAGACAAAGAAATTCTGACAGCATGGGAGAAGAGAAAGACAACAGAAATAAACACTCATCACAATTGAGACAAAGACAGCCAAAGACAGGAGAAGGTAGGGATGAGAACAGACTAACAATCAAATCTAGAGCTTCTTTCAGTTCACAGTCACCTTTTGCCTGCTGTTTTTGTATGGGGCTTGTCAGGCTGCGACAGTTTCTGAGCACCTGCTGTGAGAACCTGTGTTCAAAAAAAAATCAACAACAATCATAAACAAACAAAATAACCAAAAAATATACTACTATTGAAAAACAGATACTTCCAAGGAAAATAACTACCAGTGGTAGAATAATCCAATAAAATATGTATTCTTTTCAGTATAAATATCTAAACCGAAGACTACAAAAGGATAATACAGTTGATGAAAAAAAAAAATAATGATAAAGAAACAGACAGAATGTATAGGAGAAAACACCAAGATGAAAGAATATATGGACAGTGATTTATTTACTTTGGCTATCATGAAAATGTCCTGTTAAAAACAAAACATTTTTTTCTCACCAGACAACATGTTGTACTTATCTCAGCATATTTCACTGTTCTGAAAAGAACCTTACTATCCCAGAACGCCTTCCCCAAGATGGAGTATGGCTGCCTTAATGGTGGGATAAAAAATGGTCATACGCACTAAAACTCCCCTGCCTGTCTATACAGGCAGTGTCCGCAGGAGTATCAGCCTGCGTACACAGAAAGAAAGGAAGAAAGAATTCAAGAAAACAAACGATCCCACTCTCCCACCAGCCACTGTGGTAAAGTGGTCAGTGTCGTGGACTCCCGGCTGGGAGGTCGAGGGGTTTGATACCCATCACAGCCATTATTTAAGGGATTTAAGGACAGGCTGCTCTGAGCTCAGTTCAAAAGACTGGGATCATGCAGTCACATTTCATCCCAACACTGCATGTATTTGTATCTCTCGGGCCTACTGACACTGGGATATAATTATTATGAATGCATGTGTGTAGAGTACAGGCTTGGCATGCAGCCTCAGACCAAAACTGAAAACTGTAGCATCATCTTCATCCTCGTCAATCACCATTAAAAACATCATTTCTCAAATTCTTTCTCTTCTCCTATCTCTTTTATTGTAATTTTTCATGCAGTTTTCCATTTTTTTTCCCTTTCAAATTATTGCACAGACTGCAATAACATTATCATACCTTGTATGATTTTAGTCTTATTAAAAGCAAATGAATCAAGGGTTTAATTAAAAAAAAAAAAGAGAGGAGAGCTTTGGATATCAGCTAGTATAAACTGTACCCAAGAAAGGGGCTTGAAACACTGTAGATAACTCCTTTGCATATGTACAGGGGCACAGTTACTAAAAGAGCTTACATCTGCAGCAATGGAAAGATTGGCTAAGATTGACCAGCTGTCATTTTTGCCAAGATTTTGGTCAGCCGTACTCAATTCAGGTAACAATGTATCATACAGCTGAGTAAGAAAAGAAAAAAAAAATCAGCCCAAAACAAGACATTGCTGTCCTAAAGACAGGAAGCCTACTTTTCATATGAATAACGGTGGTACACAAACAATGCGGTCAGGCTACAAACCTCTAAGATGTCAAGGCGTTGCCTGATGTTGTAGTTCCTCTCATAGAACTGACTGGTAAGGTACTGAGCCACCTGTCAACACCAGACTGTCATTTCTCTCAATGTACTTACAACACCTGAGATAATTCTGATATAAAGAGAATGAGACACAAGGTGAACAATTTTCCCTGAGCTTTGGAAAGCAGATGATTTAGCTCACTTTAAAGTTTTACTGAACACTGATTTAAACAGGTATGTCCACAGCAAGCACAATTGCGGAATCATTTGGGTCATATTAAATACGAGAAAAGAACTGTTAAATATAAAGTGAAATGATAATGCACATGATACATTATAGGTAATCTGACAACAGCAAATGTGCATTCTTATACATTATAAGTTAATCTGACAACAGCAAATGTGCATAATTATACATTATAAGCTAATCTGAAGACAGCGAATGGGCCAAATTTTACAATTATGCATGAGAAAAATAGGCGAAAAGGGAAATAATCCATTTTTCATGCTTTGTTATGACACATAATGACACTTCATGCAGCATGTGTAGATCAGAACATAATTTCTAAACATGTGTGTGTGTGTGTGTGTGTGTGTGTGTGTGTGTGTGTGTGTGTGTGTGTGTGTGTGTGTGTGTGTGTGTGTGTGTGTGTGTGTGTGTGTGTGTGTGTGTGTGTGTGTGTGTGTGTGTGTGTGTGTGTGTGTATGCATGCAAGTGTATGTGTGAAGATATCGATGTGAATAACCACCAGATACTGCGTGCTGATCTACTTTATTTGGACTGTGACACATTTTCATCCAGTATCCCTCAAAATATTGACTGTGATCCAGACACATTAGACGATAAGAACATATTGTAGAACAATGTTACATTATGTATTGTTACACCAAGTAATTCTGTTATTCTGTTATGATGCAGTGTTAGGTCATGTTAATGTTATTCAACAGTTTAAAAAAAAAAAAGAGGATTTCCTCTCAAGAAAGAAAAGCTATGTATAAAAAAAAAAAATTACTGTTAAGGATTGAACACCTTATCTTGAATCTTCCTGGATGGTACCTGACCTCTGAGCCACTGGATCACCATCAGCCACTCACCTGTTTGGGGGCACTGCACGGCCAATGCCACCATGGCTTTGAAGCGCTGAGTGACAAAGTCTTGGATACCGCAACTTTCTGTGGTGTGTAGGAGGATTTTGGTGAATTCTGCTGCAATCTGGAAATGACACAACTGACAGCAATGACAATGATAACACAAACAGTAATAACACTGGAGAATTTTTGTGCTTCATACATTACGTGTATAGATAAAACAACATTATTAAAGCATCTAAAACAATAACAGAAAACACAGAAAAGTACAGGAGGAACTGTTGTAACCTGAGAAATAAATATCATATGACTAAGGAATTGGCCAAAATTGTAATGACTGAGAAATACACATTTCATAACTATGATATTCAGTCAAAACTGTAAATAACCTGAGAAATATAGACTACATTATCATGGAATAAAGCCAAAACTATAATGGCTTGAAAACTCCTACACAGCTAAGGAATAAAGGTAAAAACTGCAAGGACTTGGGAAGTAGTCATTACATAATTGAGGGGTGAAGAGAGAACTGTTGCGATTTGAGAGTGTATATGACATTCAAAATACCACTGAAGAACATGATATCAATCAAATCCCATGAACTGCCGTCATCTGTCTCCTCAACATTTGTTATCCTATTGATGACATGACCTGCATGAACTAGTGGTTACTGCAAAGCTGATGTATAACTCATCTTCCTCTACGCTTTCTTTATTCAAGCCCTATGACTACAACGCTGATGTGTAACTGAATTTGAATTTCAATGACTCAGTACCTGATTAAACATATCCATCCTCTTTCATTCCCGCAAATCATCATGCAGTCATAATGATGTAATCTATTGGTGGAGATACTGCAGTATCTCCACCAATAGATTACATCATTATGACTTGACCCTGACACTCTCTGTGTACTGATGAGGTGGTGGCTGTGACTAAACAATCTGGGGTGAAGGGGGTCCGGAATGAAATGAGCAGCCTAGGAGCATAAAAGACAGAAAGAAAAGGAATCAAGGAGAACGTCTGACCTCTGCAAGTCCATCAGGCTGACCCCAAATTAAGTCTCAGCTGCTTGCAAACTGGCTTCAAACTTGTCACACATCCTGGGTGTCCAGAACCCCTTCACAAATGTGATCACTTCCATCAGCATCCATTTACAAAATTATGTCATCACTTCTATAAGCAGCCCTTCATATATTTCATCTCTTCTATTAGCAAAATCTTCACATAATTCATCAGTCCCATCAGCAACCCTTCACAAATTTCATCTCTTCCATTAGCAAAATCCTTCCATACATCATCACTTCCATTAGCTAAATCTTCACATATTTCCCCACTTCCATTATCAAAACATTCACATATTTCCTCACTTCCATTAGCTAAACCTTCACATATTTCCTCACTTCCATTAGCTAAACCTTCACATATTTCCTCACTTCCATTAGCTAAACCTTCACATATTTCCTCACTTCTATTAGCAAAACTTTCCATATCTCCTAACTTCCATTAGCAAAACCTTCACAAATTTCCTCACTTCCATTAGCAAAACATTCACATATTTCCTCACTTCATTAGCTAAACCATCGCATATTTCCTCACTTCCATAAGCTAAACATTCACATACTTCCTTCCATTAGCAAAATCTTCACATATTTCCTCACTGCCTTTAGCAAAACTTTCACATATTTCCTCAATTCTATTTGCAAAATCTATGTATATTTCCTCACTTCCATTAGCAAATCCTTCACATATTTCCTCACTTCCATTAGCAAAACCTTCACAAACTTCCTCACTTCCATTAGCAAATCCTCCACCATATTTCCTCACTTCCATTAGCAAATCCTTCACAAACTTCCTCACTTCCATTAGCTGAACCTTCACATATTTCCTCACTTCCATTAGCAAAACCTTCACAAACTTCCTCACTTCCATTAGCTGAACCTTCACATATTTCCTCACTTCCATTAGCAAAACTCTCACATATTTCCTCACTTCCATTAGCAAATCCTTCACCTATTTCCTACAGACAAAACCAAAAACGTCTTGACTGATCACTTTCAGCAATATGCACACTTTTTTTTTTTTACACAAACCATTATTTGTTATTTACATGCTGTTATGTTTAACATATTTCCCTGATTTAAAGAAAAAAAAATCCATTCAAGTTTACAATTAAGATCAGTTTTTAGTTGTAAAGAAACATGCTTACAATTACCTTCCATGCAGTCTCGGATGTACTTTGGAGCTTTAGTCTTGGTCTCTTTTTTTTGTCAAAGGACATATCATATGGGACCAGGTCATCATCACTGAAAATGACAGGGCACAGTTCTAAAATATGCACTGTGAATATGTTTAGTGCACATCATTCAAAAGAAAAGGACAATACTAGCTGCTTAACATGGACCTTCAACATGTTCTGTACACCAGCAAAAAACTGGGTAATAATCTTGCTAAACATGTATTTTGAATGTGTACACTACACACCATGAAAAACTGACTAATGCTGTTGCATAGCACACAGCTTACAGATGGTATGTACACATCAACAAAACACTAAACAACACGTTACTTGACTTGACCTGCACTTTAAATATGCTCTGAACGCAAAGTTTTAAAAAAAAAAAGAGTAAATATCATTACTAAACTCATGCTTTACACAGATGCGGTCTCATGCATGGTAATGTTTCCACCACAAAGATAACCCACTGTACCTCACCCCTTCGCCACAGTATGTACATCAAAGATGAATGTTTTTACATAGTGAAAAACTGTCTCCATCACGGTCTGTCTGAACAAGCAGGATATGACTATATGTGCAGACAAAAGCCTTGTTCCGTAAAAACCCATGCACTAGTCTGGACTTGTACTAATGACCATGTTCTGTGTGTCGCTATGGAAGAGGGATATTCAAAATGCTACGAAACCTACATGTCACAACTGCCTTCAGCCTTGGTCACACAACAATCCACACTAAACAGAGTGTGGCTGCCTACATGGAGAGATCCTTAAAACAAATGAAACAAAAAAGAGCACTTGTCATGTATGCAACTGTCTCGCCCTAGGAAGCGCCACATAAGTGGATAAAGAAGCATAAGTATGAAAGAGTCATTATTGCTGTCACCTCAATACTCGCCCTTGGAAGCGCCAAATAAGCGGATAAATAAACGTAAGTATGAAAGAGTCATTACTGCTGTCACCTCATGCTGTTTCACCATTAGTTGATTTCCCGGAGATGTTTCCACATGTTTAAGACAGTCCTAGCATGCTGAAAATATTCTTGTAAAACCTATAGTGGCTTTTCTCATGGTGATCGTGGGGTGGATCTCATGGTGACTGTGGGGTGGATCTCAGCAAGAGTCAGGTCTGAACCTCATATAACAAACAAAGCAGCAAGCACAAAAAGCATGCCAGCGTTACTTCAAAGGTGACCGTGGCTTGCAAAATCATCAACATACATCAGTGCTTGTGTGCATGTATCTATCAAGAACAGGCGGTCAGTCTTTTTACAAACTTATAGTCTGAGTACCCCTAAAATGTACTGCTGTTGTAGCATTCTTTAAAACAATTCGAGCTTGGGTTTGTACCTTGAGCTGTTCAGCATCTAAACAGTTGAATTTTTTAAAGGCAATATGTATCAAAAGAAAAAAAATGTGCTGGTTTGCTTGTCTGCCTCTCTTTGTATGTTTGTATGCATGCTCAGCGACCAAAATGATAATTGCCTGCGTGGAACTTAATCCCAATGATCTCTAAAGCATTCAGCTGTGGAACATGGACAAACAGCTGGTTAGACTAAAGTGAACTAAGCTTGTATTCCTGCACTATATCAACCGGTGATTCCTGGAGTCATTTGCATTTTGCATTTAAAAAAATCAGCTACACAAGAGAACTGAAAACATTCAAATTCAGCTCCAAAGCATATGAGAATCTATGCTTTACTGAGGGGAAAATAAATTGAGAATTGATTATCATACATTCAATATTGATGGAATGAACTTTTTTACAATCATGGCATTGGTAGTTCTCCACTACACCCATTTCGAGCTTGACCACGACCCCCTACCTGTGGATATACTTTGTACTGTGCAGTCTCGATCATCAAAATCAGAATCACTTGGGTCATTGTCAAGATGATCAACGACATAACATTTTTGATTTCCTATTCCCATTTTTCATCGTGACTCCAGTCACTATCATGTAGCAAAAATCAAAATTCTAGCCACTTCCTCAGTAGTACACCTCCTGGGATCCATTCTGACAGGGTGAAAAGTTGTTTGCTTCACAAAATGCAAACTTGTTGAGAAATCAATTCAAAGACCCAGCAAGGCAGATGTAATGTGCAAAGACATGAATATATCATGTGGCCATCTAGATTATCAATAACTGAAATGCACCCTGAATCATGACTATATCCACAGTCAGATGTGAAAGCCTTAAGGCTACTCACCTATCCAACTCTTCCCCATTTTCTGCAGCAGACTGAGCAGGATGCTCTTCTGGTTGTGATTCAGGTAGCTGAAGACTCTCCATGGCTCTGTTAGGAGACAAACCAAAGTCACCAACAAACATACAACACTAGCACACACAAGTTTTACCCCACGGCACTGTGCCAAAACTTAAGCTCCGGTTCTCATTGCAACACAGTATCATGCTGAAGCATAAGCGTGAACAAAACAGAGCGTTTTTTTTTATATGTGTATTCCAGCTTCAATCCACGGGAAACTGCTCAGGTCACTGGCATGACCAATGACCTTTACATAGTTGTTTTTGAAAGACTGGAAACAGTGCAGTTTTGACACAAGTCAGAGTTCACATTTTCCCCCAGCATGACAGCAGACTGATGGCATTGTCATTGTATGAGGTGACTGACCTAGTATGAGGTGAAGGATCCAACATTGAACTTTTCTTTCATGTTTACAGGAACACTTAGCCAATGAGAAAAAAAAAACCCTAAATTTTTCCCAAACACTGGTTGGTGGGTAGTACAAATATATTCCAAGGTATGCACAAATAGTTTTCACACCTGTTTTTTTTCTTTGAATGCTGTCTGCATTTGCTGGTCAACTGTACAAACAATTTGTGATAAGCAACCATACTTTTCACACTTTCTCTTTCTCAGAATGTAGTAACATGATCTTACATATTTCAAAAGTTTATATGTAGCCACCATGAAAAATCTATTTGGTCTGTTTAAAAGTTATCATCATGAACTTCCAAAACTGGTACTTGTCACTTCATGTAAAGTCTATCAAGTTATCAAAACATGGCTTAGACAGTGAGTTTTGATGAAAAAAAAAGCCTCTTTTTAGACTACTGCCAGTAACTTCAGCAGAATTATTTTCTTCCTTTTCATCAAATCTTACCACAATTTATCATCACTTCTCAACACAGTCTTACACTGACTCACTTCAATACTTTTTTTTTGAATCTTTGTACAGATCTATCACACAAACAGACTGAATTTTAATGTACAGACATGCACTCATACCCACCCCCCCTCCCCCCCCCCCCCCCCCCATACCTATATATCTATAATAAAAAAAAATCAAAAGATGTGTCACTTATTTTTGAAACCTTGTTTCAAGAGTAAGAACAATTTTCCAACCTTAATTGATATAAACATCATCTTCATTCTTTATCCATTAGACAGCAACAATCAATATGCTGTTTCACAGTAAAACTGATGAAGTTAGACATTGTCCTCCTGTTCATGTATTGCAAACTAATGATTCTCAACATAGCGCTCCTGTTATAATGAAATAATTTAATAATGTCTGATCCATCTTTTTCTCTGCAATCAAATAGTTTACAATGTCTGATGTCCCCCCCCCCCCCCCCCCCCCCACACACACACACACACACACTCCACCCCGTCTAAATAGATTATAATGTCCAATCCACATGTTTCCTCCAGATCAAATAGTTTATAATGTCTGCTCTATCTTTGTTCTCCTGATCAAATAGTTTCTGTCTAATCCACTTTTGTCCACTGATCAAGTGGTTTATAATGTCTAATCCACCTTTTTTTTCCCCAATGATCAAATAGTTCATTATTATGCCTAATGATAATATAACATCTGATCCACCGTCCCACCCTGGACAAATAGTTCATATGTCTGATCCACCAATTTTTCCCTTGATCCTCTTTTTTTTTTTTTTTTTTTTAAGATGTGATATCCAAGATCCTACTGAGAAGATTTTGTATTTAAATGTATATATTAGTCACACAGACACAGACAACCACTAACAGACACACCATGACTATCTGCCAGTTTTTACATCCCTGCATATACCATAAAGACAGTCATGTTTGTGAAAGCAGATGCAGATGGTATGGAAAGAGACAGAAAGGAGCCGCAACAATACTGACCGCTGTATAGGAGCCAAGCCAGGGTCAGGGGGGACAACCAGCAACTTTTCCAACTCTTCTGTCTCTGATGTACGGGGAACTGTGAGAACACAAAACCAACATCTACATCCATGCAGTGCTTTTTTTTTTTTTTCTTTTTCTTTTTTTTTTTTCTTTTTTTGTTTTTCCTTCTTCCTTTTGTTTGTTTGTTTGTTTTCTGTTTTTCTGCTGCCTCATCTCATCAGCTTTAAGCCAGCAAGTGGCAATGCTCCTATGCCACTGATTCCGGTTTCTCTATCCACAACCACACCCAGATTTGTGCCATCACAGTTCTAGCACCGGAAGTCCGTAAACAGCACTGAAGTCCTCATGAGGCAACCAGCCAGAGGTGACACTGCCATATAGGTTGGATAGTGTTCAAAGATGCCTTTTTTTGATCCAATGTGATGATTACGGCACTTTTTTAGAAAAGATTTCCGGTCTGACTCTTAGCCATTAAAGACAGCGTGTTTCATCTTGTTTGCATTAGAATGAAGTGATCACAGACAACAAACAAAAAGGCAGAATCAGAGACAAGGTTGTTGAAATTTTTTTTTTGCTTTTCATCTTTCTTTTATGTACATTTTTTTTTCTACGTTTTGGATAAAGCAACTGGCTAAAGTCTGTGAACTTCCTCAAGATTGGTATTCATCAATGGCGTCATTAACCTGTTGCACCGCCATAGACATCTTGCGCAAAAAATCCTCAAACAACTTCATACAGATTACTGGACTGGCAAGAGTAAGCCGCCCATATCACATCATTTCTACTCCCCAGCAACTGGAATTAGTGTCTAAATCGTTGTTACAAAGAAAACATCTTGATTAATCACTCTTTTTGACACCATTTGTCGGTTTCCATTGAAAATTTTTTTATAAAAAAGATGTTGCACTTTAATCTATTTAATAAAAAGACAGCTTACCCTTTAGGTTCTACTGTATGCGCTTAGGTCAATTTTTTTTTTTTTTTTTTTTTTGCCACTGGCATCAGAAATATGATGATAAGATTTTGAACTACCAAATGTAGATCTTATAAAAAGACAATAACATGTCTACTGTCATTATCTGCCTTTAAAACATAAAGACACATATTTATATGAATGAACTCCTCTTTCTAAAAACTGTCAATCAAAATGTGAATGTCCACTACAAATCCCTTAAAAAATCAACACAGAATCAAATAATCAATCATCAACAAATCAATTTTTGTTGGATGGTGTGATGGCGCCCTTTTGAGAGGAACCCTAACTCACACTAGCTCCTCAACTAAGTAATTATTGTCATCAGTATGGGTTTAAGAGGTGGATCCTGCATACGCTGGATCAGAACAGGTACCACAGAACACCACCAAACTCAGCTGCAGTGCAGCGTCTCCACTGGTGGGTTTCCTCGTGATGACTGGACAATGACTGCTCTCTGTGGATTATCCAGGGCTATGTTGGGACAAACTGAAAATGGCTGTAGACAGGGACGGGATTGATTAGCATGGGTGTAATGCCAATGAAATGCCATGGAAGATAAGACAGAAAAAAAAATCACCAAATAACACGTAAGTACTCTCAGTAATAACTGCAAGTAAGTAACAACCACATGGACAAAGAGACAGGGTAAGCTACCATCCTCATGATGCAGTGGAAAGCATGACAGCCACAAAACTGGAAAACTGAAATCTTATGTGACTTTTTGCAACTAACCGGAAAACTGGAATCTTACGTGACTTTTGCAGCTAACTGGAAAACTGGAATCTTAATGTGACTTTTGCAACTAACTGGAAAACTGGAATCTTACGTGACTTTTGCAACTAACTGGAAAACTGGAATCTTACGTGACTTTTGCAACTAACTGGAAAACTGGAATCTTAATGGACTTTTGCAAAAAACTGGAAAACTGGAATCTTACGTGACTTTTGCAACTAACTGGAAAACTGGAATCCTGCGTAACTTTTGCAACTAACTGGAAAACTGGAATCTTACGTGACTTTTTGCAACTAACTGGAAAACTGGAATCTTGCGTAACTTTTGCAACTAACTGGAAAACTGGAATCTTACGTGACTTTTGCAACTAACTGGAAAACTGGAATCTTGCGTAACTTTTGCAACTAACTGGAAAACTGGAATCTTACGTGACTTTTGCAACTAACTGGAAGACTGGAATCTTATGTAACTTTTGCAACTAACTGGAAAACTGGAGTCAAAACCCTACAAGAAATCCAGGTATCAATATACGTATTTTCTGTGTGTGGTTTTCTGCTGCTTGTTGTCTTTAGGTAGTCACCTGTCAGCATTTGATTCTTTTCATTAACATTTCAGTCATGCTTTCAATGTCACCATTTACCTTTTGTAAAGCAGGAGCATCACTTGGCTCAAGCATCCTTTTCCTTTTTTTTTTTTTGCTTGCTTTGAGTGGCTTTGCTTTGAGAGTGTCTCATTTGGCTGTGTCGAGAAATACACAGCACCTCTTTGGATTTTAGACAGATTGGAACACACCCGTAAATGAACTGCATGTTTGTGCACCAAACTTTTTTCCGCTGTAGTTACTCCTACAGCAAATTTGACGGGCCTGACACAAGTGACTGCTACTTGTCAATTTTAAAGGGTCCTCAGGTGCCTAAAGCATAATTTTAAAAGGTATTCTGTGCACCTGGAAGCACCAAATGCTTGTCAGTGGGGTCCTGGCCTATGGGCACAAATGAAAAGACAAAGCAAATTTCAACCCATGGTATCAGAGAACATGAATGCGCGCAACTCCACTGGTCAATTCAGTCTTGTCTTTCTAGTTATGTGCACCCAAGGTTGAATAATGCACGGAGTGTGGTCAAGAATTGAGAGAAAAACATCACTTGTCTGTCTCTCTTAATACTTTCGCAACGGGCACAGCAGAGCAATGTCACCTCCTGGCAGCCGCATGCACCGCACATGCTTACAACCATTGCAGACACACGATTTTCACACTTTTTAAAATTTTATTTCACGTCCCCTAATATAAACGTAACAAGCAATACAAGTTCTGCTTGCAGTCACCTCAATTTGAAACTAACCTCCATTTAATAAGACATGCTCACACTGTTCAGCTCTATGACAAACTGATCACTGTATGGAGCTAATAAAGGTGTCCTTGATCATGCCAAATCAAACAGGCATTCCTAAATGTCAAAGGTGACCCAGCAACAGGGCAAGGCCTACTCTGATGGAGGGTTCCATGGCAACCTAACACTGACTGCTCCCTTTGAATTTCTGGCCTTGGGACAGCCTCAGGTTGAAGAAATGGGCTTGTGTATTAAACAATGCTGATGAACGGAACGAAGTAGTGGCACTGATGGAGGTAAGGTGGTCAAAGAACAGGCGGAGCCGAAAAGAAAATAATGAGTTTCTCCACGACCTGCTTGACCAGAGCACCAACCTCAAATTCAATCTGCTGTCCTGCAGGGTCCAGAGCTTTGGTCAGAGCCTTGGCCACCAGCATCCCCCGGGAACGTATAGACACGTCAGATGACCCCAGGTGACTCTGCACTCCAGGAAGCAGCAACTGGATCAGGTCTGTGGGCACACACACACACACACACACACACACACACACACACACACACACCAAGCAGCACTGATTCAGCTTTTAATCTGGTGCATGCTCAGCACAACATACCAGGGGTGGTGGTGGTGGTGGGTGGTGGTGGTGGGGTGATGCTCCTGCTTAAATAGACTTCATGTGAACAAGGAAGATGTGTCATTTTTCCACTTCAATTGAAAGAGAACAAATCGCTTAAATCTTGCCAGATTTACACTGTGTATGCATAAGCAGGTTTATACTGTATGTCTAAGAAAGAACAACCCACTGTGAGAGGAGAGCGACAGCACAGAAAGCATATACCTTGTACTGAAGCAAGCTGAATGCTTGCAAACCCCTACCCCTCCAGCCCACTTTCTCTTTTGAAAGATTTCCCATGTTCCCTGTGTAGTTGTTGTTGTTGTTTTTTTTTTTTATTCTTAAGCAAACACTGAGAAGTATATAAGTATGTGTACATGGGCTTCTCAGTGTGATGGACCTTACCATTTCCCCCAACATCTGACTTCTCTCTGCGTGATGGGCCTTACCATATTTCCCTGACTTCTGACTTCTCTGTGAGATGGACCTTACTATGTCCCCCTGACTTCTCTGCGTGATGGGCCTACCATATTTCCCTGACTTCTGACTTCTCTGTGTGATGGACCTTACTATGTCCCCCTGACTTCTCTGTGTGATGGACCTTACCATGTTCCCTGACTTCTGACTTCTCTGTGTGATGGACCTTACCATGTTCCCCTGATTTCTGACTTCTCTGTGTGATGGACCTTACTATGTCCCCCTGACTTCTGACATCTCTGAGTGATGGACCTTACCATGTCCCCCTGACTTCTGACTTCTCTGTGTGATGGACCTTACCATGTCCCCCTGACTTCTGACTTCTCTGTGTGTGGACCTTACCATGTCCCTTACCATGTTCCCCTGACTTCTGACATCTCTGTGTAATGGACCTTACCATGTTGCCCTGACTACTGACTGACATCTCTATGTGATGGACCTTACCATGTTCCCCTGACCTCTGACTTCTCTGTGTGATGGACCTTACCATGTTCCCCTGACTTCTGACATCTCTGTGTGATGGACCTTACATGTTTGCCCTGACTACTGACATCTCTGTGTGATGGCCTTACCATGTTACCATGTCACTGACTTCTCTGTGTGATGGACCTTACCATGTTCCCCTGACTTCTCTGTGTGATGGACCTTACCATGTTGACCCCTGACTACTGACTGACTTCTCTGTGTGATGGACCTTACCATGTCCCCCTGACTTCTGACTTCTCTGTGTTATGGGCCTGGACCTTACCATGTTGCCCTGACTACTGACATCTCTGTGTGATGGACCTAACCATATTTCCCTGACTTCTGACATCTCTGTGTGTGATGGACCTTACCATGTCCCCCTGACTTCTCTGTGTGATGGACCTTACCATGTCCCCCTGACTTCTGACATCTCTGTGTGATGGACCTTACCATGTTCCCCTGACTTCTGACTTCTCTGTGTGATGGACCTTACCATGTTCCCCTGACTTCTGACTTCTCTGTGTGATGGACCTTACCATGTTTCCCTGACTTCTGACTTCTCTGTGTGATGGACCTTACCATGTTCCCTTGACTACCATGTGTCTGACTGACTTCTCTGTGTGATGGACCTTACCATGTCCCCCTGACTTCTCTGTGTGATGGACCTCATGTTCCCCATGATTTCCCCCCTCTGTGTGACCCATGTCCCCTGACTTCTCTGTCTGTGTGATGGACCTTACCATGTCCCCCTGACTTCTGACTTCTCTGTGTGATGGACCTTACCATGTCCCCCTGACTTCTCTTCTGTGATGGACCTTACCATGTCCCCCTGACTTCTGACTTCTCTGTGACTTCTCTGACTTCTCTGTGTGATGGACCTTACCATGTCCCCCTGACTTCTCTGTGTGATGGACCTTACCATGTCCTCCTGACTTCTGACTTCTCTATGTGATGGACCTTACCATGTTTGCCCTGTTTTCTGACTTCTCTGTCTGATGGACCTTCCAAATGTTTCCTTGACTTCTGACTTCTCTGTGTAATGAATATAACCTTGTTTCCATGACTGACTTAACGTGTGATGAACCTGTCCATGTTTGCATGACTCCTGACTTCTCTGTGATGGTTCTCACCATGTTTCAAGAACTTCTGACTTCTATGTGTGACAAATCTTACCATGTTTCCAGGAGTCCTGCTGCTCTTGGGGCTGGAGGTGACTGAGACACACCATGAGGCACGGCTCAGGAACAGGTGCTGTTCTGATGACACATGGCGCAGATTGCTGGCATCCCCCACACACGCAGCAGGTTCTCAAACACCTACACACCAGCTGACATCTAGACTTAAGTTTACATCTGTATGTCGACATATTTGTACGCTGACCTCTTTCTGTGAAAACATGAATATGCCCACATTCATGCTTGTATTTGTAGAGATACATGGATACAGAAACGTACCACTTACACAGAAATTTCAATATAATAAAAAAAATACATAATATATGCATAAGGTCAGGCATGTTTACTCACTCATGCATCACTCATGCATTACATGCATACACTTACATACACGACCAACACACACACACACACACACACACACACACTCACACAACAGCACACACACACACACACACACACACACACACACACACACACACACACACACACACACACACACACCACCTTCATCAACTCCCCTCCCCTTCTTAAACCACTCTAACCCAGTTTCTGTTTCTCAAAAAAAATGGATGAGAAAATGACTTTAATATTGCTCATTTCTGGAGCAGGGCAGATAGTACAGGACTTAAGCACAAATTTGTTCTGACATGCAAGTAAGAGTCTTTAAGCATTATCATTTGTCCATCTAGACAATAACAGAATCAATAAAGGATCGAAACAAGCTACAAACCTCCTTGTAAAGGGATCTTCTTGCAGGAGAGGATGCCAAGTAACCAATAAGATTCTGTAACAGAAGCTCCTGCAACACATCAGATTCGTTACACATGCATTATGAAAAAAAAATTTTTTAACATGTTTTCATATTTACTGGTTAACACAATTGTGAAAACACAAACATATTTACACGTGCACACACACACACATGCACAACACATGCATGCACACACACACACACACACACACACACACACACACACACACACACACACACACACACACACACACACACACACACACACACACACAAAGATCAAAGCATCAGTCTTAGAATTCTTTTAACAGTCCAAGATTATTGTGAACATGTGAAATCCAAGCAGCTTTAGACTTGGAGTATCTGAATACCTGAGAGATGTAGAGGAAAAGAAAGAGGGAGGGACAGTAAGGAAGTGACAGGATGATAGTTTGACAGAGAGAGGGGAAGGGATTCAGGAAGAGAGAGAGAGAGAGAGAGAGAGAGAGAGAGAGAGAGAGAGAGAGACAGAGAGGATGTGTCTACGTTTGGTTTCCTGCATTTCATTCAGGGTTTCCCAAACAAAACAGAACATACCATTGAAATCTCTTTCATACTCATTGCCTATATATCACTGTCATCTCCTCTCTCTCTCTGTTTTCCCCCCCCCCCCCCCCCCCCTTTTTCTATATTGCTTGTGATCTCTGATGTTTCTTCCTCCCTATTTCCCACCTGACCTGTGAAAAGTAGCGGTGGAAAGCAGTTTGTTACACAGGAGAAACTGCACTCTCTGGTTGCTGATCACAAAGTCGCCCAACAACTCCTCCAGCCATTTGTACCTGAAGGCAAACTCTGATCATGCATGTCACTCCACTCCACCAAAGCAAAAGCATTTTACAATGCCATAAACAATACTGAAAACTCTTCAGCTACCACTTCTTCCACTTTTCATCCCACGTAATTCGTTTCAGGATTGTGATGTACTGGATTTCTTTTTCTTAAAGTTCATCATTAAAGTGTAGCTGATTACACTGAGCCTTTTCAGTGCTGGGCATTCCGCTGAAAGTTTATTGTACTGTCAGTCATGGAACAGAACCAGTACGAATAAACACTTTGCAGTTACTGCTCCTGTTAATATCAATAACAAAAGTGTGTGATCTTGCCGCCTTTGCTACTGATACTATCGGTATCAAAAAAAAAAAAAAAAACACACACAAACACACACACACACACACACACACACACACACACACACACAAAATTCATTTCTGAACTATGGCACCATGAATTATCTGACCAGCAATTATAACTAAAATGCATTGAATATTGCATAAACATTTCTTAAATTCAATCCCCCCCCCCCCCTAAAAATTGATGACAAAAAAAACCATTTTCCTTGAAATAAAAAAAGGTCTCACCAAGGCACTTTGGTAAGCAGAGGAACAATGACACTCTCCACGTTCAGCAGAGGAACTCCCATGAACACTGTCTTGCTCACCTGGCGCCATACAGAGTCAGCAGCGACCGATGAGCACAACACTGGCACCAGGACATCAAGCAGGGGATCTGTCCAAACACAGTCTGGGCAATGTTCAGTGTCCACATGGAACAGTCCTAGCAAAATTCCTGTTACATACTGCTAATGACACAGCATTCTGCTATTCAGGGACTATAATATTTACACATCTTATGCTGATGCTAAAACACTCCTCTTACCAGGAGAGTTTTGTTAGACAAGACAGCTTTGACTTAGGAATGCAAAATTAGCTGTTGCAAACGGGGCTCTAGCACCAGTGCTGACTGAAACTAATGGTCACCTGAAAATGGTTGAGCATCTCTTCACTTTCATTTTCAACGTCACTCTTGGGTTACTATGAAGAAAACATTATGTTTTGAGACCTGCGTGTATTCATCTGAAAAAAAAGGTCAATGAATGTTAGGTGCTGGTACTTGTAAAATAATTCTCTCTATTTGCGCATAAGATTATGTTACATAGGGTTTTTTTTTCCCACTTTCTTGACCTGCTCTCATTAACACTACAGAGTTGAACCAGGTTTTCATTCATCAACTTCTGCCAATTTCATTTTCTGCTATGATGCTCGTGGTGTTTGTACACTCTTTTTGCATGGTTAAGTTTGAGGGGCTGTATCTTGATCCAAATCACACAGAAAACATGTTTCACAAATTTCCAGTGTTTTCATCTCCACTTTTGTCATCTGAGATCCCGGAGAATTTCACTGGAGCTTTACCATTAAAATATTTACCTCAAAAGGAATATTTTTTAAAAAATTGTGAACAGTTATGTTTGTTTGTGTGTGTGTGTGTGTGTGGGGGGGGGGGTTTTTTTTTTTTTTTGCTTTTGTTTTTCAATTTTGCCAGTTTTTTTGCCCTTTCACATGTAAGCTGAGGTGTGACCTTTTAATGAAAAGAGAGAGATGTCTGCAGAGTATCACAAAAAATTCATGTTGGTCTGTATTTTGATATTCTTCTGACAGCATCAATTTAGATATATATTCTTAATTTCTTTATTCTATCCAGGTTATTGGTCAAAAAGCTCCTATGATATCAACCCTGTGAAAAAACTGCCTGGTATTAGTGATAATAATTTTTCTGGATATTCAAATGAACAGGAATAACTTTGTACCAATATTTTTAGTTATGTTACATATGACCAGTCTCTTACCCTAAAAAGTTCATGTTTCTTTGAAAAGTTCAATTAAAAAAGTAACATTTTCTTAAACCTCTTAACTTTATGTCTATTGCAGTGTTAGCCCTGGTAGAACAATTAAGATATATATCTGAAAGTTCTTCAGTTTTTTTTTTTTCCTTAGAAAACTAATTTGTTTTCATGGTTCCAATATTGTACAGATACTATTTCTTTTTTTCTCCACGATTTTTCACATCGACCATCAAAGTCCCAACCAGCACTGCCAGTGAAGCACAGTTTCCCCACCAGTTGAGACACAAACACCAGGGAACAGTCTTTGGAATTTCCAAAAAGGTCATGTGCCTTCTGCAAACACTGATATATGCAGTTCGCAAGATGGGGCACATAGTTCTGGGGCAGGAACACATCACTGGAACAAACATACAATTAAAAAACATACATATATTCATATATACATGTATACACACATAAAAGATTACTAAGCAACACTGGCAGACCTTAAACAGAAGTAAGAATCAAAGCAGCCTAAAACAAAATACAAGTCATGATAAGAGGAAGTCTGTTTCAAGAAATCATGTTTTTAGGTCCCATAAAATTAAAACGCTTCCACTCTCTCTCTCTCTCTCTCTCTCTCTCTCTCTCTCTCTCTCTCTCTCTCTCTCTCTCTCTTTAAAACTAAAAAAATCTTTCATCAGTTCATAAAAACATTATTCAGAAAAGCAGCCGCCTTTTTAAAAGAAGGATCTTCTAATTTCTACAACACGTGGCTCATAAAGTGCCTTAATTTCTTTTCATTGTTGCTTTTGATTTTTGACATTTTTCACCTTTCTTTAGCTCATTCTTTTTTTTTTTTTTTTTTTTTCTGTTTTTTCACTCATAGGTCAGGAAATGTTCTGTTCAGATTTAACGTCTACCATCACATCAAGTGACATGGAAGATTTACATAACCATTCCAGAAGACTCATATATATATGGATCTTACCAGAATGATAACACAGTAAGATGAGCAGCAGCAAAATAAACGTTTTTTTTTTTTATGCCAAGTGCTAGCGGAATTGAAACCCGCAATATCTGACCGCAAATTTGCTTTATCACAAAGCAAACAAGGATCCGTCATGACTAAATCTTTATTTTATGATCTCCAAATTGTTGCAGTCTGATACACTCAGTTATCACTATGTACCAAACTTTAGACCAGTTCAAATTCCATGAACATGAAGTGACCAGCCCTAAATACTACCTGGTTTCTCTGCCCAGTCGATTGGCCATCCTGGAAGGCAGTGATGCCAAAGTTGTGGCCAGTTCCTCCCAGAGACCTGCGTGACTGGACATGGCTTTTTGGACACAGTGACCCTCTGCTGTGTCACAGGACTGGCACTGTTCCCAGATGACCTGCATCAGCCTGCCCCTGTTGATGAATGTCTCCAGCAGGGTGGTGACCTTCTGCAGTTTGAATCCCTGTCTGTGGACACAGAGGTATCAGAATTAAAACATACACACATGAATGCCCTCAGGGAAGGGAAGCATATCATAATGGTAATACGCACAAACTCCTGAGGGGTGGGGGGGGGGGGGGGGGGGGGGGGGTGGGGGATGGGGATGAGGTAGTGGGGTGGGGTGAGGTAGGGGTAGGGTTATTGCACAAAGGTTCACACAAGGTTCTGGCAAAACACACACACACACACACATTAGCAAAAATAAAACAAAAAAAAAAAAAAAAAAAGAAAAGAAAACCAGGCCAAGTTCCTTTGAGTTTGTGGTTACACGAGTGGGAATGAGAAGGAAAAAAGGGATAAGCAGAGACAGTTGAAATTATGGAACAGAGGGTAAGGTTCCTAAGTGGTAAGTTACTTAATCCCAACAATAAAATCTGAATCCAGACCCCCCCCCCCTCTCTCTCTCTCTCTCTCTCTCTCTCTCTCTCTCTCTCTCTCTCTCTCTCTCACACACACACACACACACACACACACACACACACACACAACACACACACACACACACACACACACACACACACACACACACACACACACACACACACACACACACACACACACACACAAGCACAAATTCTGTGTCTCTCTCGGACCTGTCTCTCCGTCTCTGTCCCTCTCCAGGATAGGGGAGGAGATGCAATGAGGACGGTTACAGATCTGTTGAAGCCAGATTTAAATGTTCCATCTCCCCCCCCCCCCCCCCCCACACCCCACACACACACACCACCCCCCCCCTCTCTCCAGGAGAGAGATGGTGGCAAGAAAATGTAATAAAAAAAAAAAAAAAAACAGGGGGGAGGGTACATGCGGGGCTTTCCTTTTTTTGTCTGTCTCCCAACAAACTTACAAAGAGAATTTTATGGTGAATATAAAAAAGGTCTCTCATACTTCTTAAAAGAGAATACCCTACCAGCATCATTTAATCCTCATGACGCATACTTCTTGAGGCAGAATACAGGTCTAACAACATCATCACCTAATCCGCGTAAGTCATCATACACTATTCCTTGACCCTAACATCATCCTTTAATCCATGGATGCAAGTCATACTATTTTCTTGCAGTCAAATGTTCTCTGTGTGTGTATGTGTGTGTGTGAGTGTGTGAATATGTGTGTGTGTGTGTGTGTGTGTGTGTGTGTGTGTGTGTGTGTGTGTGTGTGTGTGAGTGCGTGCACACACACACGCGCATGTGTGTGTGCGTGCGCATGTGTGTGTGTGTGTGTGTGTGTGTGTGTGTGTGTGTGTGTGTGTGTTTGTGTGTGTGTGTGTGTGTGTGCACCCGCACGCGCATATGTGTGTGTGTGTGTGTGTGTGTGTGTGTGTGTGTGTGTGTGTGTGTGTTTGTACGAGTGTGTACGAGGATTGGTGTGGGGGAGGACATTCTCTTATGATTGTTTGTTGTATTTTCCCATTCAGAATTGGATGCAATGTTAACACTGAAAGAGACAGAGGGATAGCGTGGGGGTGTTGGAGGTTATTTGATGTAAGAATCATCATGCAATCGTACCTGTTCTTCTGGATGGCCCTATCTAAAGTCATCAGGGAATCGGTCGCTGGTCCAGCAAGAAACAACGTCTCCACATTTTCACTGAAACACCTGGCAGGCAACCCCTGCAACCATTCCACAGTCAGCAGGTCCAGAATTGTGCTGCACACTGACGCAAAGTGCCTCTCGCGAAATAAACTGCACAGCTGAGGAAAAGGTACGTCGTCATAGTGTTGAAGTGCTGCAGGAAGACGGAATCCATCACTTTTTGTGATCAAACAGTTTGTTGCATGAAGCCATTTCACGGTGCTCTGTGTGTCCTTTGCATTTTTTAATCCATTGAGAATTTCTCGAGCAGCTGCACGAACTCTCGATTCCATTTTTGAGAAAATGAAAGTTCGGGTCTTGCCACAGGCACACGCAGAACACCTATTCAAAAAATGTTGAGAGTGATTCCCCCTGAGAGCGTCTTTTCACCCCAATTTCATTTTCTAACAAACTCCCACCGAACAACCACAAGAACAACAACAGCAACGACGACGACGACGACTTCAACAACAACAACAATACCCCAACCACCACCAACAAAACAACAACAGCACAACAGCAACAGCACAACAGCAGAAAGATTGAAATTCCCATTTTGGTGATACACGCATGTTTTATTGTTTGAAAGTAATTTTAATTTTCAGTGTCACGTTTGTAACTATAAAGTATGTCTTAACTTTTAGGGCAGCGGTCACGAATGTAATTTCTCTTGTAACGAGAGATAAGAAAGTTTTCTGAATCCGAATAACATCAACAAGAAAAGACACCATCGTCGTTTTGAAAACTGACTGGTGGAAGCTAATCTGCAATTATGATTGTATGTTCCAAAGATCTAATCTCGCCAATATTACATCGTCGATTTTCTTTCTTTGTTTTAGCCCCATTGTCACCAGCCTCAGTACCAGCCATTACCACACCATCAGCCCCCCCACGCCCGCCCTCGACGGATCAGTTACATATATGCGCGGGGAAAAATGTAGGGCCTACCCAAATACCATTCATACTTGCCGGCCGTGAGGGGTGGGTGGGTGTGGGAGAGTAGGGTGAGGATGGAGACTAGACGGGGGATCAGAAACCCGGATTCCCTCTTGTCCGACCTTGCACTCCCATCCCCTCACCCCCGCTCCCATCTTCCCCTCGCTCCCTCCGTTCCCCCCAATTCTAAGCTGCCCTCTTACTGGACAGCCCCCCATCCCCCCCCCCCCCCCCCCCCCCCCCCCCGCAATTCCCTTCAGACGTAACACTGGACAGTACAGTCTTACATCGCGATCTTACCACCAAGAATGATTCCCTGCGGACACGCACCTGGACTATTCCCTACCTA
>JADBJO010000192.1:212500-215000 GCA_016801955.1 Conus betulinus | reverse complement strand
CTTTTATTATAAGTATTATTATTATTATTATTGTTGTTGTTGTAATTATTGTTATTATTATCATTATTATATTATTATTGATGTTGTTTTTGCTATTTCAGGTGCCAAGGAGAGAGAGAGAGAGAGAGAGAGAGAGAGAGAGAGAGAGAGAGAGAGAGAGAGAGAGAATAACATTTTGTGTATTGTCCCTTTCAGCGCTTGAGCCCCATAGACAGGGGAATAAACAATCATAATCACCGATACCAAAAGCTGAAATTTCAGATGAGCACACGCTCACTCAAACACACGTCTCTGCGGTTCTTTCTCTCCCACCCCGTCCTCTTCTCTTTCTTTCCTTTCGTCTCTGTCCTTCGCCCCTCTCCTCCCCTTCCCTCCCACGTCACACACACACACACACACACACACACACACACACACACACACGGGACCATTTTAATCATTGTTAATGTGCGATGAATTTTGTTCTCACATACATGGCTTCAGTTACATATTTAGCCAGATCCTTCTCACCACGTTCATTATGATTAGATAACAACATAGCAATGCCTTAGAGAGAGAGAGAGAGAGAGAGAGAGAGAGAGAGAGAGAGAGAGAGAGAGAGAGAGAGAGGGGTGGGGGGGGGTGGGGGTATAACATATCTCAGGTCTTCTCTGGAGACGGCATAACATTAATCAGTTTTCTTCGAAAACAAAAAATATTGCAGGATTAAAACGCAGCAGGGAAAACTGAACATTTCACACACACACACACACATCACTGCACAACACACCCCCACACACCCTCTTCCCCCTCTCCCCCCCAACACACACGCACAAGCACACACCCTCTTCCCCCTCCCCTCCAGCACACACATTCGCTAGAGAACCGGGTTAAACTATTGAAGGGTCGCTCGAGTTCATCCCCGCGCAAGCATGCATACACACGGTACGCACATTCACATGCATTCGTATGCCCACGCACACAACAATGACGCAAACGTTCGCATATTATGACCGCGCCAGCGACCATTGTATTCATATAACCTATACTTTTCTGAATAGGTGACCATTGTATTGGATGTAAATTTATCTTCGGACCAAAAATGATCACAAAACAATGGTATGAATGTGGTTGTGTGGGCCGAAACACGAACTGACAAAAGCATCCCAGACCCATCAAGACACTGAATGGGAAGAATTTAGTAAAACACGCAAACCATTTTCATTCTCGGGCTTGATTCGCGCACACTCTCCTCCAATCAAGACGAGGCAGGTGTGCCATGAATATGCAATTTCTGAGCGGCTTCAGTGCCAGTGTCGCCGGCGTCGTTACAGTGTGGTCAACCCACAGGAACTCCACGGTGACGTGAACGTGTGGCACGGATTTGAACGTCCCCGCCCGTCCCGTGTTGGGACAGTGGAAATGATCAGGGATCTGCGTGTGTCGCGTGCGTGCTGTCGCTCCGCAAGGACGAGGGGTCCCCCAAGTCGTGCCGTGAGTCGCTCCGCGCCCTCCCAATTGTGCAAGAACCAACTTTTCACCGGAGCCTCACCCCGGGTGTGTCCGACCCAACCCTTCTCTCCCCTCTTTTTTTTTTGTGGATCCGTCACTGAGTTGTGGTGGACCTCCTGCTTTCACTGTCGTTGGGACACCCGTCAGTTTTCTCTATTGCTTTCTGTGAAGAACATAGTACCATACTTGCTGCGTCGGCCTAGCCAGTGTCCAAGTCCGCGCGGCTTCGTTGACTGTGTTTTGGTTTCGTGTGTTCTTCACTTCTTGGATCTGGTCCTCTCCTTCACAGTTCACCTAGCAGCCCCGAGCACAGTTTACGGTAGGTAGTTGAATATTTTAGTGGGCTACCTGGTTTGAATGACTAGGCCAGAGCTGGGTATTCATTCAGGTGTACACACCGTTGGGAGTTTACAGTCTGTGTAAAAGTGTTGTATGGTGTGCGCGTTACGTGTTCGTGGCATGGGGTGGCATTACCATCTTGTAAGTCGAGAAACTTTAAATACGCGAAGAAATACCGTTCTGTTTAAATCATCATAGGCTGGAGAGTTTGCCGAGCGTGAGCATTCAATTCGCAGAAACGTTACATCCCGCATAAAATCAACATGAACATATTTTTTGTTGTTGGGTGGGTGTGGAATATGAGGGATGGCACAAAATAGTTTTATTCCAGCGGCTTTGGGTGGACATTTGAGCGTTTTATGCCGGGAAATCGAGCAGAAACAGCACAGGTGTGTCCTCTTGTGTCAGTATCAACAGCACAGGCCATGCGTGCTGCTGGCCCACTGGGTCCTGTTTGCTTCAGTGACCTGGCTCAGGTAAAAAAAAAAAAAAAAGGAGGGCAATTAATAATTGGCCCGGAAATCCTGTACCTGGCCTTAATCACACAGGCTCTGGAAGCACGCCAGACTAGCTACTGGTTCCACTTGCTGTGTGGTCTTTGAGGGTTTGACTTTCAGTCTGAATGTCTTGGGGTTCGAAGCTAGTTAGGATCTCAGTGAATTACGTTTTG
>JADBJO010000192.1:202500-205000 GCA_016801955.1 Conus betulinus | reverse complement strand
AGCAATCCTTTAGCGCACTAAAGAATTGTCTCAGCACAGGTATTGTCAACATGCACCAGTCCCACAGGCTCCTCTATGACTTCAAACTGCTCAGGTACCCCATCTTGTGCAAATTACAACCAGCTCCCTGTTTGCAACATCAAGGGTTTTGTCAGCTGGTATCGAAAACCAATTCGCTTCTCTGATTTCAAGTACAACAGATCGCAAGACTTATATGCCATAACCCCGAGGATCTCGTTGACAATATCACGTGACATACATTTTGAACCTGTGTTTGTTTTTTTTTTTTTTCCTTCCTTGCAGCCGTCTCCAAAGCTGATCTTGAGCAGCTGTTGAAGGTTGTCTTCCTGCACGTCATGTCCACGGAGAGGCAGAACCTGACGCAGGAGAAACTGAAGGCTTTTTTAGTTCGTTCATCAGGCTTTGCAGGCGTTTCTTTTGTTCTGTTTCATGCTGACACGTCACTCGAGCATACACTGACGTTGTAGACTGCCTACATTTTACGTCATACACGCTGCTCCATGTGAAGATGATTTTTTCGTGGCTTGAGAACTTTTCCTGTGCTTTCTTCCAGCTGTCAAAACCGCTCCATACAAACGCTGCGTCAGGTTTGCAGCCTTGATGATTAGTCCCTCATGCAGAATAAACAATAAACCTTGTTGTCCGTTGTGCATAGGTGAAGCCAAGGTATTGCCGGAACCAAGATCTTTGGAAATAGCGGGACCTTCCTGAACTTACCCTGGTCAGTTTGGAGAGGACTGTTTCGCTCTGTGGCTGAAAGGGGTTGACTGCGTCCTTACAGCACACGGTAGACTGACATTTTGGTTTTCTTACAGTAGCAGGGGTCGGTCTTACAGTAGCAGGTCGGTCAATGTCATCATGTGGAGACTGCGCTGGTCGGTTGGCGTCGTCAAGACGAGACTGCATGATTGATTCACCTTCTGTAGGAGATGAGGAAAATACTTTCTTCATCCTTTTCTTTCATCATTTTCACACCGTCTCTGGTTTGATGAAGTGTTAGGCTCACAAAATGTTCCTCACCTATTTGTCCTGTAAGGACAGGTGGAAGGGATGATTCCATGTCTCCCGCCAAGATCTTATTCATCAGGTAGCCTATCCTGGAGCTCTCTTGCTGACTTGTTACGATGTGTATGTCCTTACCAATTATTCTCGCCATAGCTTGCACTATAATAGCATCAGCATAATATATATGCCATTCTTGGGCAATGTTGGTCAGGTACTGGTCAGTAATGTGTGGCCAGAGTGGGTCAGCTGCAGAGAGGTTCCCGAGAAATGTGTTTGACATCTTTCCTGAGCGATTTTGACAGGAAGTATGGGACTCCTTTTTGAATAGAAAGTTTTTTTTGGAGGTGCTCACTATTGCGGGGTAGGGGTGGGGAGTGGGGGGGGGGCACCGCTGATATATAAGGCTCCCCCCCCCCCCCCCCCTATTTTGTCTGGAGGGGGGCATCCCTGCCTCCCCCCCCCTGCTTCCGCCGCCTGTGGAGCAATGTTGGAGAAGGAAAAGCTTAGGACTCTTGCTTGAATAGAAAGTATTTAGGACGTCGCAACGAACAATTCTCGTTCCAAAAAAAACACTTGAGACAGGGGGAGAGGGGGGCAGGGAGCTCTGTTTTTTTTCATATAGAGAGCACCACGCACACAGCATAATGTCGTCGGACATTGACAACCCTTCCTCCTGTCACCCCTCACGCTTAAAAAAAAAACGCTCAAAAACAAAAAACAACAAAAACAAACCAAAGCAAAACAGAACAAAACAAACAAAAACGTGGGGGACAGCAGGCTAGTGCAATTTTAGAAGTCTTCCATTGAAAGCATCGGTGAATGGGCCACAATTATAATTATCAGATGTTGCAGACGAAAAAGGGATTCCGGAGAGGCCGTTCAAGGCCACACGCGCGCGTGCGCTGCGCGCGCGCGCGCGCGCACACACACACACACACACACACACACACACACACACACACACACACACGCACGCACACTTGCACACGCATTCTTCTTACACACACACGCAGAGCACGCACGCACACATACACACAAACGCACGCACATACAATCACTGACACATACGCGCACACACACTGGCACACAATCTGACAGTGTCGCATACATAAACACGCTCACTGTACAACGCAGTGAACAGCTCACGCGCCCACGAGCAAGTGTGTGCAAATGGCAGAAGCATTTCAGTCCCCATATGGTGATATTTCAGGTGGTATTCTGCAAAGGGACATCTTTTAAAACTGATATAGTTTAAGTGGATTTTGAAAGTCACGAAGGAAGGGGCATGAATGACATAGTGTCTGTCGAGCAGGTTGAGCAGCGTAGAGTTTCTGATCAGATGACATATATAAGATGTTACCAGTCAGTCTGATTTCAGGTTTGAATTTTTACTTTTCAGTCATATGGATGGAGTGAATAAATTTAACAGTGCGGTACTTAACAGGTTTTTTTCTTAGAGCCCTTAGTTTCCATA
>JADBJO010000192.1:192500-195000 GCA_016801955.1 Conus betulinus | reverse complement strand
CCAAGCTTCCCGGTATGATAGATCATCAACACGCCGTCAGCGTGGATGTGTAAGGGGTCGACTAAACCATCCATGAAAATGAAAAGATAGGATCTGCGCTGCATGCTAATCAGTTCCTCCTAGCCTCAGGAGACAATACCGAGAGGATTGTCTGTCCCCTTCAGATCTTCATGCCAGAAGATCGTCTCGGCTTGTTGGCTTGCTCACACACGCACGCAGGGTTGTATAAACTGTGACCAGCGGGCATGTCACACAAGGTTTAAGATGAAGAGCTATTTACGAAACGCGTGCGAGTTGTGTGTGTGTGTGTGTGTGTGTGTGTGTGTGTGTGTGTGTGTGTGTGTGTGTGTGTGCGAGCGCGCATCAATTTGTCTGTAATTTGTCTCTGTCACTCAATCAGGCTTAGCGTCTTAATAGAAATTCAGATCATTCTAGAATTATTCTTTTTCTTCTGCGTTCGATTGAAGCTGGATGCGTCAGACTTGTAACCCGGCCGCCATGACGAAGCCCGCGGTCTTCTCTCAGGTCAGAACGGGCTACCCAAAAGCTGCGCCTAGAATTCATTTCAATGCCATACTGAACAAGGAAATGTAGTTTAATGTGTATATTACTTGTCGTGTATATGGTTGTTTGAACCCTTTTCCACTTTTGACGAACTTTTGACGAACCCGAGAGAGAGAGAGAGAGAGAGAGAGAGAGAGAGAGAGAGAGAGAGAGAGAGAGAGTTTGCTTTCTTATTTTCTGAATATATGTAAGGGATTGAGTTTTAACAAATTACAGCCCAGATATCCCACTCTGCCTTCACACACACACACACACACACACACACACACACACACACACACACACACGAACACACAAACACACACGCACACACATACACACGCACACACACACACACACACATACACACACTTACACGCGCACACACACACACACACACACACACACACACACACACACACACACACACATGCGCGCGCGCGCGAGCGCACGCACACACAAACACACTGAATTTTGCTGGGCTATAAACAATGGAGAGAGAGAGAGAGAGAGAGAGAGAGAGAGAGAGAGAGAGAGAGAGTTTTTAAAAGGAAGTTGTATATATCTATTTTATGTAAAGGAAGTTGTATAAATGACAGCCCTATATATCATTATATGTAACGAACTGAGTTTTAACAAATGACCCCCCCTGACACCCCCCCCCCCCCCCCCCCCCCGTCTTCACACAGACTCACAGACACAGCCACACATACATACACACACGCACGCGCATGCGCGCACTACTGGGTTATTAACAACATGAAGAGAGAGAGAGAGAGAGAGAGAGAGAGAGAGAGAGAGAGAGAGAGAGAGAGACGGTAAAAACGTTTTCATCCAAGGAAACTGTAACTTCATTTCAAAACTGAGTGTCAAATATACTATAGCACGACTGGTGACGTAAACGTCATGTTAGATACGGCCCGTCTGAACAGTTCCATTCTGGCAATGTTAAATTAATATTAAATACGGCCCGTCTGAATAGTTACATTCTGTGACGTCACCGTAATGTAAGACGCGGTCAGTCTTAAGTGTTTTTAGTCTTTCTGGTGATATCTGCGTAAGGTTAGACACGGACCGTCTGATTGTTTCGGTCATTCTTGGAGTGTTACTGTAATGCTAGATAAGTATCCCTCTAACTGCCCATCAGAATTCTTGTTTACTGTGACGTCGGTGAAAAATTATCGTGTTAACATATCCCTGTTCACTGGATGTCCTGTAGCCTATCTTCATTCTGGCGACGTCCGTGGAAAACTGTAACATCAGGCGCATTTGTTCTCTGTTCGGTATGTGTAGAATGGGTGTCAAGTGTTCAGCTGTCAGCTGTAAGGCTAGGATACATCCCCGTCCACTCCACTGCCCGTCTAACGTCCAGCATTGATGCCCTGCCACTGCTCGTTCAACATTGGTCGTATCGGATGAAAAATGCTATCTCCATTCGCTTTCCACCTGAATCTTCCAGTCATTTTGGTGGTAGCAGAGTTGAGCGGAGTTATTTCCTTTTCCTTTTCCCTAGGCCCCCCCCCCCCCCCCCCCCCCCCCCCCCCCCCCCCCCCCCCCCCGCCCTTTCCCTTCACTAACATGGAATTGGCCTTTTAACGTTCTCTGTCGTTTTCCCCATCTTAGGTTCATTGACCGAAGCACGACGTTGTCAGGTAATGATGACACAGCATCGTACCAGCCGGTCTAACGGACGAGCTGAGGAAAATCAGTTACATTGTTCAGACATTACAGCCGCCACCTGTCGCCGTTCTCAGTTTGTTTCGCCCACCTTTAAACATGGATACAGCTCCTGTGTTCATGTGTCATGTGCACAAAATTGCGTGTGTTTTTCACAGTTTCGATGTTGTTGATCTTTCATTTCGTTCTGATTTTGTGTTTGTTTTGAATATTGGACTGGCTGTCATTTTGAACTTAAGATATCGGTCTTTGTCACTGTGAGTTGTGTCCGTACTTGCAC
>JADBJO010000192.1:177500-187500 GCA_016801955.1 Conus betulinus | reverse complement strand
GTGTTTAGATAGCGTGGAGGGTTGTTGATGAGGTCGGTGTTGTTATTCATAAACAGAGAGAGAGAGAGAGAGAGAGAGAGAGAGAGAGAGAGAGATGCTTGACACACACACACACACACACACACACACACACACACACACACACACACACACACGCACGCACGCACGCACGCACGCACGCACGCGCGCAACCCCTCCAAAGCGATCAAATAAATCCCCAGCACATTATTGCAAAATGCATCATTTGGAAGTTTGCTTTGTTATTGTCCTGCGGGCACGCGCGCGTGCATGTGTGTGTGTGTGTGTGTGTGTGTGTGTGTGTGTGTGTGTGTGTGTGTGTGTGTGTGTGGACAGGAGGTGTGGTGCTGGGATAAAGTAGAGACGGAGAGGGGGAGGGTGACGGTGGTTGCACATTGACATTAATATTAGGAAGTTGCTAAAGGAAAAAAAAAAAAAAAAAACGAAAGGAAAAAAAAATCCCCGCCGTAGTCTTCATGATATTAATGCACCTCGAAGATGAGGTCACTGACACGCTATGGCAAAAGACTGCCGGGATAAGTAATAGGAAAAAAACACAGTTGGCATTTCGCTTCCATTCTTTGTCACATTGAATGGTCATAAGACGAACAGTAACCTTCACAGAATTCAAGGTCGGGAGTTGAGTGTCTGAAAATAGCATGCTGGAAGAATCCTAATAGCCGCGCAAACCTTGGGTCTTGCAACAAATCTTCATGAAGCTGTAAATGACTCACAATGAGAGATTCTAACCAGCTGAAAGTTAGATTCATAAGTGAAATTAACAACGTGATATGAAAGATAAACTTAGAACTTGAGAGAGCCTGGGTGTTACATCCAGTCTTCTATGCATCCAAATTTCATCGTGTCGTAAGAAGACCTAAGAGGTCGAAACGCGTCGTGTTTTTGTCCTGTAAATCGTTTGTCCATGTTATCTGGCGGAGCTAGTTCAAACACCTTTCAAAATTTGTTTCATGTTTCTGCCTGCGGTCACCTCACTTCGCAACTTCTGTGTTTCCAGTCTTGAGTTCAGAACGGTCATAAATTATCATAGCAAAACAGCTTAGAGCGTGATAGATGTCTGATCTTGCGTCCAGTCGTCATCCCGTTCAGATCGGTCGTAGGTTATCTGTAGAACATGAACCTTGACAGAGGTCATAACATTGAAGGTCAAGGTCATAGCGTGGCGCCACTAAAGATAGTCCCACAGCAGACGAATGCTTTGTTTAACATGCAACGTCGTTTATTTGAATGTTTGCTTTACAATAAGTTCAGTAGGGTTGGGTGGGATCACATGTGATTCTTGAAGGCGTCGCGTATCTCGTGATTATTTCATTTATTGCTGTATGTTTTTTCTTGTTGTTGGTCTTTGTGTTCTTCGTTTGTGCTTGTTTCTTCTGAGCCACGCGGGAGTATCACAGAGTACGGCGCAAACTTCCAGGCAGTCATAATTGATGGAAAACGGCCTCATATCACACACCATCACCATAATCGATGTAGGGGGTGAACACTGCGCAGTCGAACAGGCAAGACGTGTTTTAGAGGGTGCTGCGACAAGTTGAAAACGTTTGCTTATTTTCTTTCAAATAGTTTTCTAAAAGTCATCTGAAACTGATTTAGTTTAAGATGCCTTGTTGTAATATACAGTTTAGAGTAAAAATTGGAATGTTTCATCCAATACTTATTAGTCTGCTGAAAAAGGAAGGTGAAGGTCGGCCAGGCTCCGGAATGCAAAACCGTATTGCCCTTTCACACGATGGGATTTTTTCACGGACTTGTCGTATCGCATGATTCTGACTACTGTGTGCGGTGTGTAGTTTTTCTTTTGGCAGTCCGTTATGTGGTGCACATTGAACATGAAACCGGACTTGTGCAGTGTGTGTATGACTGGTGGGGAGGAAACGTCAGCAAATGTCAGTGTTGTTGCTCATGTGTTGCTCTGGCTGCGGTAAATCAAAGGTCAGTGACTATGTGGGTGTATGAACAGTCTATTAGTCAACTAAGTTATGTCAACCCTTCTTCAGGACTTTTCTTATGTCTTTCTGGCGACATTGAAGAAAATCCCGGTCCCTCAGTAGAAGAAATGTTGACAGACATGAAGATGTCCATTGATCACCGCTTCGACAGTGCAGCGACAGACATGCAGTCTCTTTTCTCAAACGTCTCTTCAATGTCCGCCCAACTTCAAGATATTGCTGAACAGCTTAAGAATCGAGAAGAAGAAATTTGTAGTTTGAAAGAAAATGTTGAAGTGTTAGAATATAGACTAGAACAAACGGAACAACAAAACGAACGACTCAACACATTGCTGAGAAAGGACAATATTGTATTCTATGGACTACCAGAGGAAACAGAGATGGTTCAGACAGGGGAAGACTGTGAACAGACTCTCATCCAATTACTTAATCAGCATGACTCGTCAAAAACTTGGTCTGGAGACGATTTCTCCTCCGTATACAGACTGGGGGTCAGAAAAAAGCAAAACCAAACACGACCACGCCCTGTCTTGGCAAAGTTTTTAAAGAATAAAGATAAACGAAATCTGATCAGGAACAAAAAACATACGGATCAAACTAAATGATGTTGGTGTTCGCCTCAATGACGACTTGTCAGAAGAGCAGCGTCGCAAATTAAAAGACCTGAAGACGGAAGGGTATACAGGTTTTTACCGTGGCTCCAAATTAATCAAATTTAGAAGTCGAAGACAGGGATGACAGTGGCTCTGTCAACAACGGCCGTTCACGAGGACAGTTTGACGACAGGGACAATGGCATGCCAACACCACAGAGCTCCCATGACTCTCTACCCCGTTCCCCTTTCCTTCTTCTCCACAACAACGGGTACAAATGGACATCCAACTCGCACAAAAAACCATCGTCGTGCACGCAGCAGGATGAGGGGACCACAGGCACTGCAGAGAGCTGTCATACACCCTTTACCTCTGCAGAGAGCTGTCCACACACCCTTTACCTCTACAAGCGAGCGACGCCAGCGCAGAGGAGGGGGAACGGGATGGCAATCCAACACTTGATGCTGGTAGCCAGGGATCACCACGGGACTTTGGTAGTCGTCAGGGGGCTACGCCGCCTACCCAAGGCACCAGCAGACACTTCCCACCGCGTCCCAGGGCATTAAGGGATCGACGTTCTCCTCGTCGACCCCAGCGTCAAACCCAGGATTGCATTAACACCATGCAGAAACGATCACAGACGAAATGACGCCAAATGACTAAGGTTTCCTGTAATCAGTTACAGCGAGACCCTGACACACAGCGCGATATACATGTGACAATGTGACACACACTCCAATCACAGATACCAGTTTAAATAGCAAAAATTATGATTCAGCTTTTTGTGGTAGGACCAGAATTAGTACAGCAGTAACTAACGGGCAGTCCAGGTCAAAGAAGTCCCGTTTGTTGGGTATAAAATCAAAGCAATAGATGTGTGCGCATTCTTAAACTGAATATTGAGGGCTTGCTTTCTAAGGTATCTGACCCTGATTTATGCACTATGTTCACAGCTTTGACATTTTTGTTTTTTACTGAAACCTTCCTTGAACTAAGGAAAGCATTAGATTGTTTTCCTAGCTTCATTCAATACATTAGTCCTGCGGCGGTTAAACTCTCAGTGCACGGTCGAAACAGTGGTGGTGTGATGATAATGGTGAAACGTTCATTGCAGTCGTTCACTGAGCTACTGGACACATCACAAGATAACATTGTACTACTTATTAAGTTTCATAAAAGTATGTTGAACAGTACCAACGATATAATATTGTGTGGTGCATATGTGTGTCCCCTAGATAGCCCTTACTATAAACAACCACACATTTCTGTTAATTCTGGTATCTATCTGATTGAACAATGTATTTTGAATTATATTCAAATAATGAATGATTCGTGTGACTTTTTGATGATATGCGGAGACTTTAATGCCAGGACGGGAACACTAAATGTTGCAACACATGAGACAGAGGGAGACACGTATGATCTCGTCTAGTCAGACTTGTGTGAAACGAGGTCGTCTCAAGATGATACAGTGAATGCTTATGGTCGCCTTCTCCTTGAGTTCTGTAGTGCGTGTGATTTAACAATACTGAACGGAGCATGTGCTGGGGATGAAAAATGAAAGTTTTACTTATGTATGTGCTACTGGTAGTAGTGTGTAATTGACTATTTCATTTGCTCAAAGGTGCTGAAAGGTGACAATATGGAGCTAAAAGTGGGTGAAATGTTTACCTCACAGCACATGCCTGTAGAGCTGACAATAAATTACAAAGAAATGGTCACAAAGGAGAATGAGACGACGTGTACAGAAAAAATCGTATGGACTTTAGATGACTCTTTTCATTTTCAAGCAGCTGTGCAAAGTCCCTTTTTTCAGCAAATCTTAGTTGAAGCAACACGTCTTTTACCATTGTCTGTGAACGATGCTGGTCTGCTTAAATAATGGGTTGATTAAAGCAGCGGAGTGCATGAAGCGTAAAATTTTCACGGGCATAAACGTCAAGCCTTTGGTATGACAGAGAATGCAGAGCAGCAAAAAAAAGAGATGAGAAAGTGGTGGAGAAATTTTTAATCGCTGTAAAGTTAAATCGGCTAAAACTCAATATAGAATTGGCTTGGCAAATAGCAGACGACAGTACAAGCATTTGCTTAAAGATAAACACATAAAGCATATAAAAGAAGCAAACTCAGTGCGCTCAATATGAAAATAAATGATTCAGGTAAGTTCTGGAGTGAAATCAGATCTCTAAATCGAAAGACAAAATGCACACCAAACATCAGCACAAATGAATGGTTTTCGTCATTTTCGATCTGTATTTAATTCTGTTAATCCTGTTATGGACAACTTTCAAGATAGTGATGAAAGTGAAAGGTATATGTTGATGAGCTCGATAGGCCAATTTGCACGGAAGAAAGAAATACATAGAAGCATTCGCTCTCTGAAATCGTGCAAAGCTCCTGGACCTGATGGTATTTTAGCGGAAATGTTGAAAACTCTACCGAATGCATCATGCCTTTCCTTGTGTTTTGTTTAATCATATATTTGACACACGCGATTATCCAAGCGTGTGGAACTGTGCCATTATTGTACCTCTACACAAGACTGGAGATATTGATAATCCTGACAATTATCGAGGAGTGTCTCTAATGAGTATACTTGGGAAAGTGTTTGCCAGGGTGTTAAATAACCGCCTCACACAGTGGGCAGAAGATAACGAAAAGATTGCCGAGGAACAAAGTGGTTTTTAGATCAGGTTATTCTACTTCCGACAATATATATTTATCCTGTATTCTATAGTGCAAAAGTATTTGGTGAGAAAGTCAGGGAAAGTATATGTTTGCTTCGTTGACTTTAAAAAAGCATTTGATACAGTTAATCGTAACATTTTGTGGAATGTACTTAGAAAAATTGGTGTTGGAAGTAAAATGCTAAGGATGTTGCGATGTATGTATCAAAGTGTGAGATCGTGTGTAAGGTGTCCTGATGTTCTAACTGCATTCTTTGAGTGCCCAGTGGGTGTAAGGCAAGGCTGTGTATTGTCACCCACGTTATTTTCGTTTTTGATAAATGAACTAGCGTTAGAAGTTGCTTCAAAGGGTGACTTTGGAATACAGTTAGTACCCGACTTTGTACAGATCTTGATATTGTTGTTTGCTGATGATGTTATTTTAGCTTCATACTGTCCCAAGGGATTACAAAATCAAATCGATATCCTCAAACAATTTGCAGACAATTATGATATGAGAGTGAATCTGGAAAAGACGAAAATAATTGTATTCAGAAAAGGGGGATTTCTGGGCCAGAAAGAAAAATGGAAATATGGTGAGGAAGATATAACGGTAGTCAACAGTTATAAATATTTAGGGCTACATTTTACAACCAAGCTTTCACTAACGTATGCTATGCTGTGGAAGAGCTGGTCACTAAAGCAAAAAATTAAAACAACTCAGCTCCTTAGATGCCTTTGGAAATTAGGAGATATTTCGAGAAATGTGTTCTTTTTAAGATGTATGACGCTCAGATTGCTCCCATTTTACTGTACGGGTCTGAGGTCTGGGGCTATCAACAGCTCGATGTACTAGAGAAGACACATATGTTTGCCTGTAAACGTTACTTGAACGTAAGTAGTAGGCAAACACCAAACAAAATGGTGCTGGGAGACCTCGGCCGATATCCAATGTATGTTTTTTAGCGGCTGAAAGGTGTGTTCGTTACTGGCTAAGAGTTTGTAATCTGGCAGAAGAAAGACTACCCAGGAAAGCCTATAATATGCTACACCACCTTCAAGAATTGGGCAAAAAAAACTTGGGCGTTTCACGTGAGACAGTTATTATTTGTAATGGATTTGGAGAGGTTTGGTTGCAACAGAGCGTTGGCGATATGAACAATTTCATTCATATTTTTAGACAGAGACTCGCTGATCAGTACGCACAAACCTGGCATGATAAACTGGAATCAGCAGAACGTTTTGAATTGTATTCTAGCTTTAAGCAGTTCCTACGAACAGAACATTATTTGGATTACGAGATATCACGGTGTGTCAGAAAGAAGCGTATGTTAAGTTTAGATTTGGCATTTCTCCAATAAGGGTGCATAAACTGAGATACAGAAGAGATGTGGTACCAAGACATTTATTATGTCCGGTTTGCAAAGGAGCTATTGAAGACGAGTCACATGTATTGTTTGAATGCAGAGTGTATGAAATATTTAGAGAAAATGTAAATGCTATCAATAACGCTGAAGGAAGTGTGTCGTATGTAATGTCCTGTGCCGATGAAAAGTCTGTGAGACAAGTCTCACGTTTTCTGTACAACGTTTTCCGAAGAAGATCACAGCTGATACAAGAGGAAGAATTGAAGACAGTGTGTGTTCATGCTGTGGAATGATAACTTTGAATGGACAAATTAAGCTCTAGCAAATATTCCGTGGGATTGATGAAGTTAATAGATGGATGCTCGTAAACCTTGATTAATATTGATTGAGAATCTCAGTTATTAACGAGAACTGAAGACTGATCGGAGATCAAGGCGGTAAATAATATGTTAGTGGCTTTTATGGATGATTGATTACTGATAAATGACCAAAGATGGGGGATGATGACTGATGATGACTATTGATCAGTTATTTTTTTTGAATGGTATGTATGAGGATAGGATACGGGAGAGGATAAGCGATTTAAGTCAAATTAATGAACATTGAGGATAAATGATTCAAATGATAATGATGACTGATTATCGGTATTGATCAGTGGCCTCTATGATTAGGGATTCATGATTGATTACGATCGACGGAATATCAGTTGACAATTATTTTGACGGTCGAAAATGCTAAGGCTTAACTATTAGTGCGTGCTCCTATTGATGTCCTGTTGATTAATTTTCAACAATTTATTGTTGGCCTGCCTTCATTCGAATGTTGATGTGCGTGGTACTACAAATTGTGTGAATGGTATATCTATTTTGCTATCCCCTTGAAATGAACATGCATATATGTTTATTCAATAAAATGTCAGTGTCAGTGTCATAATCGATGTAGAGATCTGTGTCTGCTTTGACAGTACAACTTACCACGCCTGGGATGTGCACCAGCAGCTTTATGTAGGTGGACGAAAGCAAACAGCGAGCCTCTCCACTACCTAGGCGAACCCCTCGCCTACGCTCTCTCCTGTCCTCTCGTCTGTTCCACCTCTTCCACACACGCCCCTCTTTATATGACGTCGCATGATCGTGACGACAGCGTCAATAGGGAAGAGGGGGTATGTTGAAATACTGTGGGGAAGAAAAAGGAAACAAGGGCACCTGAGCCATGATTGAAATTACTCGTATTCAGTTGTAGAGGGTTTGGGTTTGTCTAAGAGTATTTTAACGATTTTTCACACACAGATACAGACAGAGAGACAGACAGACACGCACGCACCTACGCTTGCAAAGGGAGGGGGGGGGGGGGGGGGGGGGGATTATTATATGCGCGCGCACACACATACGCGCTTGTGCATGACCACGAGGATTGTACGCACAAACACACGCTTGCGCACGATAATAACATGCACACCACACACACACACACACACACACACACACACACACACACACACACACTCACTCACTCACTCACTCACTCAGACTCACTCAGACTTTCTTTCTTTGTCCCACAGACAAACAGACACAAATACACAGACACACAGACACACACAGACACACAGACACACACACACACACACACACACACACACACACACACACACACACACACACACACACACACCATGGATGAGCACACGCACGAACTCATCCACACATACACATTCGCAAGTACGTACATATACAGGCACACGCATGCACGTATGGTGGCATCGTCATGCACACATGCGCGCGCATGCACACACACACACACACACACACACACACACACACACACACACACACACACACACACACACACACACACACACATTCGCAAATACATGCGTGCGCACAGACACACGCACACATGCTAGCTCGTGCGCATTCATATACACAAGCTATCTCCCATACACACATAATGACAAACATATAGTATTTATTTTAATTAGATTTGGAGTTGGTATATGCATGTCCATGCTTTTCTTTATGTACAAGTAAACAGTGTGGATCTGTTAGGTCCAGTGTGTACAGATGAGATAAAGGGTGGATTCCGTTTCCGTTTTGAAATACCGTATTCTTAGAATCTTTGTGAAAAAGCTGTTCCCAGGGTAAAAAAAAAAACACACACACACAGCCATTTGTTAATGTAATTAAATGACATTGAAATGCCATTCGTGATTTTGTATTGTATCAGTAGAAAGAGACTGGAGTTTTAATTTGGCCAATATAGAACAAAAAAAGAACAAAGTGACTCAGTAAATTCAGTTGGCTTTCATCATATTCGTGAAAAGTTGCGATGTTTTTTTTTTTCGGCTTTGGGCTATAACCTCGGATGAATAAACTATGTGAAGTCTCGAGTCCCGCACACACACACACACACACACACACACACACACACACACACACACACACACACACACACACACACACACTCACTCACTCACTCACTCACTCACTCACATTCACACACTCGTCTCTCTCTCTCTCTCTCTCTCTCTCTCTCTCTCTCTCTCTCACACACACACACACACACACACACACACACACACTCACTCACTCACATTCACACACACGTATTCACTCACACACACACACACACACACACACACACACACACACACACACACACACACACACACACACACACACACACACACACACACACACACACACACACACACACACGCGCGCGCGCGCGCGCACTCACACACACACACACACACACACACACACACGCACACACATGCACTTTCGTAGAAACATTTACAATCAAAAACAAGACCAGATAAAAAAGCAAGCAAACAAACAAACGGTCAAACAAACAAATAACCAGATGACCTTTGGAGCGAAGCCATTGAATTGACGATGAGATGAGCACAATGCGCGTGACTATGTACAAGAGCGCGTGTGGTGAAACCAACGCTACATGCTTCAGAACACAGCGTGACAATTAGTCATCCGTGAACACGGACACACCTGGCATTCCAACCTTTCTGAGTATCTACACACTTCTTGTTCTCTTTGTCGTTTTAAGCCTATTCGCTGTGCGTCTGTAAACGCGCGCGTGTGTTACGTGTGTGTTTTGTGTGAATTGTTCGTTATGAGTAACGTTTATTATACTCGTACACACGCGCACATACCCAAATTACCATGCACGCGCGCGCGCGCGCGCACACACACACACACACAACACACAGGCAGCGCGCGCGCGCACTCTCTCTCTCTCTCTCTCTCTCTCTCTCTCTCTCTCTCTCTCTCTCTCTCTCTCTCTCATCTGTCTGTCTGTCTGCCTATCTGTCTTCTGTCTCTCACTCTCTTTTTTCTGCCACTTTCTCGCTGTTTGTCTCTCGGTCA
>JADBJO010000192.1:172500-175000 GCA_016801955.1 Conus betulinus | reverse complement strand
CAGGGCGAAATCCAGGTGATCGATAACCACGGAGGTGTCCAGTACAAATATGATGTGAGAAGCCACACGTGGATATTATATTTTTTCCATAAGTAGAAGCGCACGGCGTATCATAAAGATGAAAATAATGCGGAGACAGATCTGTGGTCAGAGAAACACAGTAAGCACATCGATCAGTGTATTGATTTTCGATTCTGGATGACGTCACGTCCGTCATCTATCAAGAGGTGCAGACGTGCACGATTTGCTTCAGATCAAAAGCGTATCGTATTGTGTCCTCGCCAAGTGGGCAAGTCATTCACAGCTGTGGGCCCACACACCTGGCCTCCGGAACTGGGTCACAGGTTTTGACAGCTTGAACGGAAGGTCCGATAGAGCAGACAACGGTATTCACACATTTTGTTTTATTATGCCGCGGTTACGAGATCTGCACAGACAGACAGACAGACAGACACACGCACGCACACACGCACGCACACACACACACACATGCAGAGACACAGACACAGACAGACAGACAAACACAGACACAGACAGACACAGACACAGACAGACACAGACAGACAGACAGACAGACAGACACACACACACACACACACACACACACACACACACACACACACACGTGTGCGAGCGCGTGCGCAAAAGCGCCCACGCACTTTCGTGTGTAAGAACGTTTCCAATCAAAAACAAAAGACCAGATAAACAAACAAACAAACGATCAAACAAACAACCAGACAACTTCTTTCCTCCTTTCCCATCTCTTGTATAGACTTCCTTCCACACAGTCGACGTAGGCCAACACACCTGCTGACAGACGCAGTTGTGTGTACTGTGTACGTGGTGCGCTGATTGCATGGCCGATGTTGTTGCGCTCATGGTGTCAATTATTCAGTGGCTGGAGTCGTCGGGGAAGATGGGAGGTGGGGAAGGGAAGGGTTGGAGGAGAGGGGAGGAGGGGGAGCCATCAATAGCAGCAGCTGATTGATAAACAAAACATCAGCAATTTTGGTGCTTACCGATCGACCTTCGGCTTTTTGTTTGTTTAGTTTGTTGGTTTTACTCGTGTGTTGTGTTTGTTAATGCGGTATGTGACTGTGCTTCCATCGTCTTTTTCGTTGTCTTTTGTTGGGCCAGTGTGGTCATAGGTTTTTATCATTATTATCATCATCGTCGTCGTTGTCGTCATCTTTATCATCTCAGATTTTTCCGGTTCTCGTTGTGGCTTGGTGGTTTAAGGTGGCAAGGGATGGAACCAAAACAACGAAACGAGCAATGACAGTATTTTGCACAAATGCCGAAAGCATAGCAGAGAAGCTGCCTCCAGTGAAACGAGTCTGTTTGTATCTACCCCACCCCAACTCCGCCGCCCCCCGTCCCCTGCCCCCTCCCCCCCCCCCCTCCCTCCCCCACCTCTTCTACGGTGACTCACAGCCCTTAACTGTGCATTTCATTCGTGAGTAAAATGCATTTCATTTCTTTGTTGTTTAGGCACGTGAATATCAAACGTGCCTAAACAGCATGGTAAAAGAGTGAATGAAAGACTTTGAAGAACGTTTTTAGAAAAATTCCGTAGTGGGATTCATTATAAATTTCACTCCATTCTCCTGGTTGTGGACTACATGTGCACTGGCCTTGTGCTCGGCAAGGGAAATCAGTCAGTCGTGTGAGAATGTTGATGGGCCAGTTGACTCACATTCTGCGGTAAGGTAGAAACCCCAGATCCATTGGTCTGTCGGATAGGTGAAACCTGGACTCGCAGGTACGTACGGCTACAGGCGAGCGGTTCAAAAGTGTCGGAATGTTATCCGGTATGTCTCAGGGGTGTCATGAGATCCCAGCAGCTTTTGTCTGGTGAAGGGGGGGGGGGGGGGGGGGGGGGGGGGGGGGGGTGAACTTTCCAGTGTTGTTGATGCCTGAACTACCGGTATGATAGAACGATGGCGATCTGACATGTACGTACTTGTAAACTGAAGCAGTTAGTACCTTGGCCGTGCGTCAGGGAGCTGGAGGAAGGTGCAAGGCGAGGAGAGGGAGATGGGGGAGGAGGACGGGGGCAGGGTGTGGTGATGTTGAAATGAACTGTTTGAGGTCGTGAGGGATGTTACGAAAATGCTGTTTCATATGTTCCAAGAGAGTATTAAGGAACTGAAGAAAATATATTTTTAAAAAAAAAAGGGGAGGGGGGGGGGGGGGGGGGGGGGGGGGGGGGACGACGGAAAGCAAACTTACGTCTTATTGGCAACCTGTACTCAAAGAATGGAGTGACGCTGCCAACAGGACGCCATGGAAAGCGGCCGTTATTTTTTAGGTATAACGTCACACCCACCCAACGAAAATGATGTGCCGGATGGGAATAACCGTTTTCAGAGAGTGAGTGGGAACGGAACTGGGTGTGGGTGTGGGTGAGCTGTCATTCACTGCACTCATACCAGCACAACGACAAGTGTTCAGGCGGAAAGGGGAAAAAAAAGAGGAAGCATTCATTTTTTTTTTTTCT
>JADBJO010000192.1:162500-165000 GCA_016801955.1 Conus betulinus | reverse complement strand
GCTTGGGTAATTTCTTCGCAAAGGTCGAACTTGGTTCATGGACGGTCGCGGGTTCTGTGCAAGTGATGTAGATCAGACGGGCTGAGCTAGGCAGGGCAGGCGAGTAGTATGTAAGTTGTAGGACAAACAGAGCCAAGGACATCTGGGCAGAAGTTAGTCCCCACCCACCCTGTAGTGTTTGAGATCGTGGTGGGAACTGTTTGAGCGGCAGCTCGTCAAATCCATAACGGTGTAGGGTTTAGCTTTCTCAAGTACTGCATGAGCACACACCCGAACTCGCCATCTGTGTGCGTTCCATTTAATTTTCTTTCTTTTTTTTTTTTGAAAAATCGTTTCATTTTTCTTTTATGTCATTTTATATTTTGTACATTTTAAGGAGCTGTAATCTGTCAGTGTGTGTTATTATCGGTCGGTGTGTGTGTGTGTGTGTGTGTGTGTGTGTGTGTGTGTGTGTGTGTGTGTGTGTGCTGGCTGTCCCTAAGTAGACAGTGGCACGCAGGAGAGTACCAACAGTTAGTATATGGGGGAAACTAGCACTGATAGGTGTATATGTTTGCATACACGCACGGGCGTACGCGCCCGCGCTCGCTTGCACACACACACACACACACACACACACACGCACACACGCACGCACGCACGCACGCACGCACGCACGCACACACACACACACACACACACACACACACACACACACACACACATTGAGCGCACTTGCGCGTGCACACACACACAGTACAACACAGCATAGCACAGACAGAGAGAGAGAGAGAGAGAGAGAGAGAGAGAGAGAGAGAGAGAGAGAGAGAGAGAGAGAGAGGTGGTGTTAAAGGTCAGCACAGATGCAATACAGCAATTCGGAGAAAGAGTACAATTCAAGCAGGGAGCCACACAATGGACTGTTATCCATGTAACAGGTTGCGTCAGACAGAATGTTGGGTCAAATTTCCAGACGAACTGTGCAGGAGTCTTTATCGCTCGTCCTCTGTTGGCGCCAGGAGATATTTTGAAAGACGTATACAGAAAAGCAGTGTTACGAAGTTTCACAACATAATTTATATTGATCAGTTTGGGGGGAGGGGGGGAGGGACTCGGATTGTGTAGCCATTTTCTCAGTGTGACCTCGGTTTCAACGTCCCTATCCATATCCGAGTCCATGGTGAGTCGGTTTTCCAAGTCTGTCAGTATCGGTCAGTTCAAGGAGACTGTCGATGGATGGACCTACCTGCCTGTGTCTTGGCGAACCTGCAGAGAGCAGCCTGGCAAAGATGGCACCCACAGGGCACGGAAGACAAGACAGCTCCCCCCCCCCCCCCCCCCCCCCTGTTCCCCCATACCTCCCAGCCCTCCTTTACTCTCCAGATGAGTTAGTTTTGTCAGAGACGTGTTTCTGTTATTGGGCGTTGAACTCTTATCATTGAATAAACGCCTTTACTGTTGTAACAAATCATCTCGCAAGTTTTGACAAAGTAGAGTTTCTGTTTATTGGGCTTTGAACTTCCGTCATAAAACAAACACCTTTACTGTTGTAACATATCATCTCCCTCCCCGCCTCCCGGCCCAACTCCTTCCTCACCGTGAAGTATCTACCTGAATCGGAACTTAAGACAGAAGCTTTAGGGTCTGAGTGGACGGTTTTAAACTGTCAGACGCAGAGACGTGATGAAATACTTGATTCCGTTTTGTTTGTTTTGGACGGGTGAAGGAAGAGGCAGCTGCCAGTAGGGTTGGGTTTTTGGTGTGGCCGTTGATAACACATCCTTCTATGTAGCCTCTCCATGGGTCACCTGCACCACGCCCATTGTCCAGCCAGCCAGGTATTGTCCTGGCAGAATTCTCTCTGTCCCATGGCGTTCTTGCGTTCCTGGGACCAGCGGCGATCTGTGCGCGGACGTAGAGCGGTGACACTAACACAATTAATGATGTCTCCTTTCAGGAGTCTTCACGAGCGTCGGGGGTTAGGGGAGGGCTGGGACGGGGAAGGGGGGGGGGGGGGGGGGGGCGGAGAAGGGGAGGGAAGTCATGGGGGGGAGGGGGGGGGGGGGGGGGGGGGGTCAATGCATAAATCAGCCCTCTGTCACCTGTGGAATCTTGCCCGATGGAACGGGGGGGGGGGAGGGGGGGGGGGGGGGGGGGGGCTTGATTTATAATCCTCGTGGGTTTTTACATTCCCTGAGGTGAATTTTGGGGATAGGGCATGAGGGGAAACCGGAGTGAAAAAGAGAACAACGTGTCCCAGAGGGTGCTCGGTACTGATTACTCCTGATGGACCAGTCTCTCCCATTCACTGTTAGAAAGTGTTCTTGACGTTCATCCCGAGTGTGTATTGTGGAAGTCATTTACATCTTGGGATTTTATCATATCAGTGATTATCATGAATGATCTCGCGCCTTTGAAATGGCCCCACTCCCACCCCCACCCCCCCCTCCACTAGGCCCATTGATCGGCTGGTTTATAAACATAAACATAAAACAAATGTATAAACACAAACATGAAGAAA
>JADBJO010000192.1:147500-152500 GCA_016801955.1 Conus betulinus | reverse complement strand
CTTGTGTGTATCACTGAAATCAAGTCCAATGGGTTAATAACTCACAGAAGCGTGACATCCCTCCCCCCCCCCCCCCCCTACCTACAAAGAAAGAAACACAAACCTCACACACACAGACACACCTTCCACCCCCTAGCTTCTCTTACACCTGTCCCCCTCTCCCCATCCCCCTTTCTTGCTTGCTTGCTTCCCCTTTCTGCTTTCTGCCCTTCTCATATTTTCAGTGCCTGTGCATTCTTTCGCATCATGGTCAGTTTGTTGTTAGCTCACAGGCATCGTCACACCCCCCCTCCCCTCCCAGGCCTCTCTTTCACCCTTCCCGTTCCTGTTACTTTATTGTGGGTAGTGCATTTACGTTTCTTGTATCACTTAATTGTTTTTGTCATATTCCTTGTATTGGCATGGTTGCACGTTGTAGCTTTCTAAACACTCCCCATTCCTTTCCTCCCGTCTCTCTGTCACTTGTGTGTGTGTGTGTGTGTGTGTGTGTGTGTGTGTGTGTGTGTGTGTGTGTGTGAGAGAGAGAGAGAGAGAGAGAGAGAGAGAGAGAGAGAGAGAGAGAGAGAGGATGCAAATCATACTTGCATGACCCATATTTTTTTGTGTGCGATGGTCATCACAGATTCTACTCAGGGTGAGGGCTGGACATAAAAACCGCATTAGTGTTGATCTGTTTTCCCACATGTAACAGAAATGTTATCGTGCCTTTCATCGTATTCCCCCCTCGTCTCAGCTCGTCATGGTCAGGCAAAAGAATGTGTGTGGCCCCGCTGCTGAAATACTGTGTATAAACCCAACAGTTTGTTGGGCGTACACGCATGCGCACGCACGCACGCACGCACTCGCTCTCTCTTCTTTCTCTCTGTATCTCTTTGTCTGTCTGTCTGTCTTTTTCCCGAGTCTGTCTGTGTCTGTCTGTGTCTGTCCGTCTGTCTGTCTGTCTGTCTCTCTCTGTCTCTCTGTCCCTCTCCCTCTCTTTCTCGCAAGCGCGCCACTCAGTGACACACGACTCATCGCTCAAAAACGTCGATAAACAGACGGGGCATTTCTTGTTGAACAGTCGTGATCAATGACGTCTCACTCACGTCTCTCTCTCTCTCTCTCTCTCTCTCTCTCTCTCTCTCTCTCTCTCTGTCTCTGTCCTGGAGAAGCCTGTACACATTTCCTGACACCCACTGTCGACAGTGGCCTGGAGTCCCTGTCGAGTTGAAGGGTGGTGTGCCCCTGCCAGCAGTCCCGGGAGATGGTCCGTAGAGGGCCGTCCTCGTCCTCAGGATGACGACACAATATATCATAGTCCACAAGAGGCTCTGCCGGGCCTCGTCCTGACCAAGGCAGCTGACTCATGCTGCTTGAAAGAATAGAGTGCGAAAAGAGTGCCGGGGCTTTGACTTTGGGTGGGTTGCCAATGTTGGGGTCAGTGTCTTGAGTGTTGTGTGTGTGTGTGTGTGTGTGTGTGTGAGAGAGAGAGTGAGAGAGAGAGTGAGAGAGAGAGAGAGAGAGAGCGAGAGAGAGAGAGAGAGAGAGAGAGAGAGAGAGAGAGAGAGAGAGAGAGAGAGAGTGAGAGAGAGACGTGCGAATGCTTGAACACGATATTTGAGAGAGAGAGAGAGAGAGAGAGAGAGAGAGAGTCTGTCTGTTCGCAGTTGCACACGTGAGTGTTGCATCCATTTTCAGCAGGCTTTCATTCAGTTTTCATTGTTCTCGTGAAATGAGGCTTTTCTTCCAAAAGAACGCAAGGTGAATTGAGCTAATCTTTTTGGCAGTTTTTATTTTTGATGTAATTTAGTGCTCTTCATAAAATCTTGTCAGATAGTGTGTGATCTCCTCCCGTCAGCATGGCTGTCATTATCTCAATGAAATCACTACAGCTATAGAACCTCTCTCTCTGTCTCTGTCTGTCTGTCTGTCTGTCTCGCACTACTACTTATCCGTCACACATACGCATACACACGCACGCACGCGCACACATACACACATACGCGCATGCACACATGCACAAAACTCACACACACCACACACACACACACACACACACACACACACACACACACACACACGCACGCACGCACGCACGCATGCGCAATCTTCACATTGTTTTAGATTGAGATTTTTATTCATGCATCCAAAAGGGGCCATGACCTCCCAGCATAAATGCGTTCATCTGTATCCTCTCTCTCTCTCTCTCTCTCTCTCTCTCTCTCTCTCTCTCTCTCTCTCTCTCTCTCAGTTTAGCATGTTGTTCTATAGAATAGAAGAACTTCCCCCCCATTCATTCCACCCCACCCCTCTCTTCCGCCTTCCCCCCCCCCCCCCCCCCCCCCCCCCCCCCCCCCTTCGTCATATCGACCCCAATCAGACAGACTTCTGCTTGGGAACAAGTCGACTTTAAACTTCAAAGGCTCCGGCTAAGCAGGCGTTAATCTCACCGTCATCGTAAATCAGCACCGTCCGTTTTAGTCTCACCCACAGCAGGCACAGTTAGATATGTATACGTCAGTGTGTGTGTGTAGACTCAACGTTGCTTTACTCCTCCTGGCGCCTTTGATCGCCTTGTTTATGTGGCAGTCAAGCTCTCTATACAGTTTTCCCTAATATGTTGACATGTATTGACAAATGTTTCTGCCCTTCCCGGTTATGTTGGCAACATGGGCAAAAATGCCACAAAGAAGAAAGTGTCCGGACCATATAATATATATATCCGCTAGACAGTGAAGTCAAAGACCTCTGACATGTGGATTGGAACACACAAACCGGATTTACCTTTTCAGATCCGTTCAAGCCTAAAGAATTCTTTCTGCCAGTGGTGGCCGTAAAGACGAAAGAATTTCGCTCCGATCACTCTCAAGACACTCTTGTTTACACACACTCGTATCGTTTGCACCAGTGAGGCACGTTGGTACATACTGAGTGAGGAGCCACTCACGATGGAACATGTGTGCATAGCGCTCTGGAACTGACATCGACTTTTGACATGGACACTCTGTACAGCAAACTTCGCGGAAGGCCTTGTTCAGGGCTCTTCCTCCGGGTTTCGTATTTTCAATGTTTTTTTTAAAGTTTCTAAAGGAGATGAATATATTTCAAGCGATCTAAGATCCTTAATTTTCAGTGGAAAATAGACAGAGATTGAAGGCATCTGTTGAATGAACATAGCCACAGGTAAGGGAAGTTAATCTGTCGAGGGAAAGAAGCTTGGCGAATATTTCAGAAACTTCTTTCCGTCAGCTGATTATCTCTTTTATTCGTCGAGCTTCGTTCCATCGGTAGAACATCTTACCTGTGGCTACACGGTCGCGCTGCCATTTTTGAGTATGTTGGAAACGAACCGAAAACAAACAAACAAACGAATACGCACAGAACAGGATTCTTACGATGTGACAGTCCTGTTGTGTGGCTCCTTGAGGTTGGCGGGTCTACAAACAGCATGGATGGAAACTGACTTTGACATTAGAGCGCCTGTGATCAGCGATCGCCAAATTGGTCAACACGGCTGTGGTTGACTGTATTGATTGGCTGCACGTCTGGCTACACGCCACAATTAGGAGTTTGCTCTTAGCACTGTATGATGATTGTAAGTGTGTTTGAGGCCTGCTGTGAATTTGAGCGAGCATTCAGTGTGAAACTGATAGTTGATCAAAAGAACAACTCCCCACCAATTATTTCGACCTTTTGGGGGGAGGGGAGGGGAAGGGGGGGGGGGGGGGGGGGGGGGGGGAAATCTTTATCGACGAAATCGCAAGCGATCTTCAAATACATGGCCGTCCCCTTAGTTGACACACATTTCAGGCCTTTGCACTCACCCGTATCCTTTCTTTGCGCCATCCTCAAATGCACAAAATAATCCCATTCCTTTGGTTTCAATCTGTCTGCGTGGAGTCACCTGGCTTGTACCTTGATGGCCATAAGAAAGGAAATGAGGACAATGAACCTTCAGACACAATGAAAACGCTCTAAACAATCTAATTGCGCCAGTCTATAAATACTCGACCCCTTAAGCAGGGCCTTGGCGCATCGATTTTTTGGTGTGCAGCCTCATTGGCTCCACGTCACATGATCATGCAGCTGTATAGCCTCTGCTGTGACCCACTAAACACTGGTCCTTAACTCTGGTCATCAAACACGTCGGCAGTGCGCAGAGTTCCGGCGTGTGGATGGATGGAGATGGAGGAACAGGGATATTGATGTTAGGGGGGGGAGGGGGGGGGGGGGTAGGACTAAAATAGCTGTGGGGTATGAGAAGTGGAGGTGAATAAGGTTCAGTGGGATAGAGGTGCGGATGAGGGTAATGGGATGATGTGGTGGTGGCGGCGGTTGAAGCGTGTGTGGTTTTAGTGAAAGATCAAAGTGTGTGTGTGTGTGTGTGTGTGTGTGTGTGTGTGTGTGTGTGTGTGTGTGCGCGCGAGTGTGCGTGCGTGTGTGTGTGTGTGTGTGTGTGTGTGTGTGTGTGTGTGTGTGTGTGTGTGCGCGCGCGTGCTGTGCAGAGAAGAGAGTGATGGCGCTTGAGTATATTAATTCAATCCGTAGCGTGAGGGGTGGCAAGGTGAAGCGCGCAGGAAGAGAGGAGACTGGAAGAGGTTGGGAGGGAGGGGGCAAGAGGAGCTGGGAGGGGGTTCTGGCTTGGCACCCCTTTCCTTCACCCACCAGTGCTCCAGGGCTCATTGATGATCTGCATGGGGCCGGCACCCAATCTGACCTGTGTCTGCTCTGCTGTTTGTCAGTGGTAATGAAGTCTGGAACCTTGAGATCCTAGTCTATCGGGTTGATCAGCCACCTTCTCCCTTGCACAGAGTGGTGGGTGACAGGACTGGGATTATTGAAGTGTGTCGCTTTAGTGAGACGCATGTACGCACGATGGCACACACACACACACACACACACACACACACACACACACACGCACGAGCGTGCGCGCGCGCGCGCGCGCACACGGCTCCATAGAGCGCGCGCGTATTGGTCCATAGTGGTGTGTCCAAATGTTCAAACCCATTGAAACCCAA
>JADBJO010000192.1:137500-140000 GCA_016801955.1 Conus betulinus | reverse complement strand
AATTCTAAAAGACACTCCCAGGAATTCTAACTTTCAGCTATGACCTTCTCTGTCTAGACTAATAGAAATAGATACACAAAAAACAGAAGTCGCGTACAGTAACATCATGATCGCTGAGGCCAGGCCCGAAGGCCAAGAGGCCCAACAAACACCTTGACTGAATCAGAGGATGCCAGGGAGGAGAACATGAGGAGGGCAATATCCGTAGTGTATATAGCCTTTGCCTGGGTTTGAACTGAATAACCATGGCATGGCACGGCTTTGACACTGACTGCTTTTGCAGTGACACAACGCCAGGCATGGACGTTTTCAATGTCTAATTCATTATTAGTGACCAACTGCTCGGGGAGGGGGTGGGGATGGAAATGTGAGGGGGGAGGGGGTGGGGGAGTGGGGGGGTGACGGGGATGCACAGGAGGGGGCATAGCTGTTGGCCTGTTGCTCAGTCAATCCTGGGGTAGTTAATGACTGATCCAACTGCTTGGGGTGGGGGGAATGAGCGGGGGTGAGGGTGAGGGGGTACAGGAGGGGCTCGGAATGTTCGCCCCTCATGCAGTCCATCGTGGGGCCGTGATGGCTTCCAATCCTCAAGCCTTCCCGACACTTGGCATCACGCTTTGAACAAGGGCGATCACCGTATCTTAAGACTGACCATTGAAATCGTCCATGTCCCACTAATGGTGCGCGCGCGCGCGCGCGCGTGTGTGCGTGTGTGTGTGTGTGTGTGTGTGTGTGTGTAGCCCTTATGTATATCACTCTGTGACACAAACATAGGGGGGAGAAGATAGTGAGTGAACCTAAAATATTCGTATTGCCGTCTAGTCTGTGAATTGATCCACAGTTCCATTGATAACATGCAGAACTGTACAAGGCATTACAAAGTAGGAAAGGTAGGACAAGGCATTATAATATAGGAAAGGTAGAACAAGGTATTACAAAGTAGGAAAGGTAGGACAAGGCATTATAATGTAGGAAAGGTAGAGCAAGGCATTATAATGTAGGAAAGGTAGAGCAAGGCATTATAATGTAGGAAAGGTAGGACAAAGCATTACAATGCAGGAAAGGTAGGACAAGGTATTACAAAGTAGGAAAGGTAGGACAAGGTATTACAAAGTAGGAAAGGTAGGACAAGGTATTACAATGTAGGAAAGGTAGAGCAAGGCATTATAATGTAGGAAAGGTAGGACAAGGCATTATAATGTAGGAAAGGTAGGACAAGGCATTACAATGTAGGAAAGGTAGGACAAGGCATTACAATGTAGGAAAGGTAGGACAAGGTATTACAATGTATACAAGGTAGGATAAGGCATTACAATGTAGGAAAGGTAGGACAAGGCATTACAATGTAGGAAAGGTAGGACAAGGCATTACAATGTAGGAAAGGTAGGACAAGGTATTACAATGTATACAAGGTAGGATAAGGCATTACAATGAAGGAAAGGTAGGACAAGGCATTGCAATGTATGAAAGGTAGGACAAGGCATTACAATGTAGGAAAGGTAGGACAAGGTAGTACAATATAGCAAAGGTGTAGGAAAGGTAGGACAAGGCATCACAAAGTAGGAAAGGTGGGACAAGGCATTACAGTGTAGGAAAGGTAGGACAAGGTATTACAATATAGCAAAGGTGTAGGAAAGGTAGGACAAGGCATCACAAAGTAGGAAAAGCAGGACAAGGCATGACAGTGTAGGAAAGGTAGGACAAGGCATTACAATGCGGGAAAGGTAGGACAAGGTATTACAATGTAGGAAAGGTAGGACAAGACATTTCAAAGTAGGAAAGGTGGGACAAGGCATTACAGTGTAGGAAAGTAGGAAAAGGCAATACAATGTAGGAAAGGTGGGACAAGGCATTACAGTGTAGGAAAGGTAGACAAGACATTACAATGTAGGAAAGGTAGGACAAGGCATGACAATGTAGGAAAGGTAGGACAAGGCATTACAGTGTAGGAAAGGTAGGACAAGGCATGGCAATGTAGGAAAGGTGGGACAAGGCATTACAATGTAGGAAAGGTAGGACAAGGCATGGCAATGTAGGAAAGGTAGGACAAGGCATTACAGTGTAGGAAAGGTAGGACAAGGCATGACAATGTAGGAAAGGTAGGACAAGGCATTACAGTGTAGGAAAGGTAGGACAAGGCATGGCAATGTAGGAAAGGTAGGACAAGGCATTACAATGTAGGAAAGGTAGAGCAAGGCATTACAAAATAGAAATGTTTAGACAAAGCATTTAAAGTTTTTTTTTTTTTTTTGTTTTACGATTTTTTCTTCCCGGTCGCTCGTGTGCTAACAGTTTGTTTTTGACTGGCTGCAATACACTTTATCAGTGTTTAGTTGTCAGGCTGAGAGAGGGGGAGGATGAGAGAGAGAGAGAGAGAGAGAGAGAGAGAGAAGAGAGAGAGAGAGAGGGGGGGAGAGAGAGAGAGAGAGAGAGAGAGAGAGAGAGAGAGAGAGAGAGAGAGAGAGAGAGAGATTTTTTTACAATGTGTGGAACTCTTCGT
>JADBJO010000192.1:110000-132500 GCA_016801955.1 Conus betulinus | reverse complement strand
GTCATGTACATGTGTGTGTGTGTGTGTGTGTGTGTGTGTGTGTGTGTGTGTGTGTGTGTGTGTGTGTGTTCGTGCGTGCGTGCGTGCGTGCGTGCGCGCGCGCGTGTGTGTGTGTGTGTGTGTGTGTGTGTGTGTGTGTGTGTGTGTGTGTGTTTGCAGCTGAATGCACTTGAACCTACTGGTAGTTCTGCACACTGGTTGAAATCTTTCGTGTTTTGATACACTCTTCATATCAATCATTCTTAAGTTACCTGCCCCTGTTTCTTTTCGTCAGAGAGAGAGACAGACAGACAGACAGACAGACAGACACACACACACACACACACACACACACACACACACACACACACACACACACACACAGAAGAGGACGACAAAGACAGATATAAAACTAACCACTAGCAATCACGTATATAGAGACAGAGACACAAACAGACAGGCAGAGAAACAGAGACACGTTCACATCGTCTTCTGTTGGCGTTGTGTGGCATGCGTCGGCGTGAGGGAGGGCGGGGTTGTTAGAGGGGGTGGGGGGTGGTGGGGGGGGGGGGGGGGGGGGGGGGGCAAGTTTTGAACTTTTTTTTTAATGGATGTTTTATGGTGTGCTTGGTGTGCCTCTTGTCTGTATGTTATCTAGGTGAATGGGAGCCACAAGCAGCAATCGTTTGGAGTTATGTGCATATAAATGTTGTGCATATAAATGCTGTGCCAGTCTTGAATAAAAAAGTTACTCTGTGTTAGGTTTCCTTATGGGAGCAAAAACTACCCCACTTGTTTACTGTTTATTGTTTACTGTTCCCTGCCTCATTTCATTTCCAATTTCGCTTTGATTAAATCGAGGTTATTTGTATTTGTTTCTGTCTGTCTTTGTGTTTGTCTTTTGATCTCCCTTGCATCCTTGGGTGGATCCTCAAGCGTAGGCTCAAAGATTGCCCCCCTACATTTTATACTATTGGCATAATATCTGAAGTTTTTCAGCAACTTTTTTTCTCCTCCCCACACTTTCGTTTGGTTTCCTGTACTATTCTTCGCTGGCTGCTTCGGGGGTGCTATTGGATTCTTTTTTGCACCCTTGGTGGTGAGAACACCACGGTATTATGGACTGTGTTGTGTGTCTCTATTTGACGCCAGGAGCGCAGATACAGCCAGCCGTGTCTCCCTGATGAGTTCCGACCCAGCGGACGAAAGGCCTCGGAGCAGGCAATACAAATATATCTGCCTTTAAAAGGGATTGCGATGGTTCCCTTACGCGGCCAGTGAAGAGTTTTCATATCTTTAATATATTTTCTTAATTTCATGTTCCCAGTTTTTACATCTTCAACCTCCTGCCCCCCCCCCCCCCCCCCCCCCCCCCCCCCCCTTAAGTTCAAAGTTTTGCCAAGTCATTACTACGAAGACAATTTAGTTGTTGGCCTGCGCTTGTTTTCCCCCCACTATTAGATTGCTCGTCTTTGTATTTGTCTGACTTTATTCAAGTTTAAAAGGCTGTGCCAGTCTTGAATAAAAGTTACTCTGTGTTAGGTTTCCTTCTGGGAGCAAAAACTACCCCACTTGTTTACTGTTTGTTGTATATGTTAAATCGTTCGAAAGTTTCCTGGTTATTTTTTTGCCGGATACATTGACGAGTGTTCCAGGTACAAGTTATTGAAAAGCGTGTGTGTGTGTGTGTGTGTGTGTGTGTGTGTGTGTTGCAGACGTACATCGGGAGCATCCTGGTGGCGGTCAACCCGTACCGCATGTTCAACATCTACGGGCTGGACATGGTCACCCGATACGAGGGCCACCAGATCGGAGACCTCCCACCGTCAGTGCCTTTCCCCTTTTTTTTCCCATTGCTTCTTTTCACCATTGTGGGCTTGTCCCGTTGGCTGTGGTGACATTGTTGACCGGACTGTGCTCTGTCTGTCTGTCTGCCTGTGTCTGCCTCTGTCTGTCTGCCTATTTGTCTGTCTGTTTTTGTCTGTGTGTCCGTCCGTTTGCGTGTCTTGCTTGTCTGCTTATTGGTCAATTTTCTTCCTATCTCTGCCGCTCTGTCCATCTCTGCCTCTCTCTGTCTCTCTGTCTGTCTGTCTGTTTGTCTGTCTGTCTTCTCTATGTCTGTGTGTGTCTGTCTGTGTCTGTCTATCTGTTTGTCTCTGTCTATCTGTCAGTGACAACGAGTCTGTCCGTTTGTGTGTCGTGCTTATCTGCTTATCTGTATAAGAACATCCGCCACATCTCTCTCTCTCTCTCTCTCTCTCTCTCCCTCTCTCTCTCTCCTCTCCCCCCTCTCTCTCTCTCTCTCTCTTTCCATGCCCCCCCCCCCCCCCCCCCCTCTTTGTATGCCTCCCTCTGTACACACATTTTTGTCTCTGTCCGCCAATGTCTCTGCGGCCCTCTACACCCCCACCCCCTCCCCTCTCTTTCTGTCTCCACCCTTTTCTTCTCCATTTTCTCCTTGACGACAAACTCAACAATAGCATGGCGCTCATGTGGTAACGAGTCGGTCAAGAGAGTGAGAAGGGGTCAGAGGGGAGAGGGGAGAGGTAAATAAGTGTTGTTCGCAGCCTTTCTCGTCGTAGTCTTAATGAGAAGGTATATCGTTCAGAGTTTTTGACAACATCGGGGAAAAAAAAAGAGAAAAAAAAAAATCACTATAACATGCATGCCATAGCCGAGACAGCAGTTGACAGTAGACAGTTTCTCGTGAACAGGTCAGTGGAAGATATGACAAGATAGGAATTCCTACAGGCCCGGCCACTGCCGTAGTGACGGGTATGACATCACAACAGTGAGATTGATTACCAGAAAAGGGACACGATGGGTATCAACAGCTGTTGGTTACCTCCCACCGATCTGGTTGTGCCCTCAGGCGGTCGGAACGTTAAGACAGAAGATCACTAAAAGTGATAGGAATCAACGACACTGCCAGGAGAATATGAAGTAACGGGAGTGAGGACAGGACAACATGGGTAGTGGTCAGTGATTATAGATTGGTGTCGGTGATGTGCTGTCTCTCTCTCTCTCTCTCTCTCTCTCTCTCTCTCTCTCTCTCTCTCTCTCTCTCTCTCTATTTATCTGCCTGCTTGTCTGCCTGCCTGCCTCCCCCCCCCCCCCCCCTCTCTCTCTCTCTCTTTGTCTTTCTGTCTCTGTCTGTCTGTCTGTCTTTCTCCATTTGCCTCACTCACACCTTTCCCCACTTCGTCGAACCCTCTCAGTGTTTCTCCTAAGGTTTCACATATGAATTATCATTCAGTTATGAAGTCTACATTGCTACTGAAGTCATTTGACTAACATTGATCGATTTTGTGATTTGAAAAGGTAAATTTCTCAAGCCCCCCTCCCCCTTAAAATGTTTCAGATTGTTGTGGGTTTTAAGCGCCAGTATACGATGAGAAAATTTCCTGACTTGACTGGGGCTGAGTACTTTTTCATGTTTTTTGTTTGTTTGTTTAAAAGAAAATTGCCAACGAACACATGGAACGGGGGGAGAAGTCATACTTGACACGGGAAACTATCGGGACAGAAATTATGCCACAAAAGATACGGTACTATCAAAAAGACTAGTTAAGAATCAAGTCTTTTTGGTAGTACTGTCTGTTTTGGCGTAGTGTTTAGGTCTCTCTGTTTCGTCATTGATTCAGGGCGGTCATCTTAACCTTTAGCATAACATAAAACATGAAATGTAGAAAAGAGATTATGGTTCTAATACATGTAGGTACTGTCTTTTGTTTTGCCAAAGTCAAGGTATGTATTAGATTTCTGCTGTCGGACTGGAAGATAGGCTTCATGTTTGAGTTTTTTTTTTTTTCACTTGTAGGCTTGTTTGTCATGTGTTGTGTTCACGCAAAGGCGCTAGCCTGTGGCTGTTGTATGGATCGAGCAGAACGGGTGTTCAATTGAACGATGAAATGGTCCGATTTTTCTCGTTCACTCAAATAATCAGAAAGGACTATTGTCCGTGCCTAATTGTAATGTTCGCGAGCTATTTACTCCAAACAACGAATTACCGCTAGAGAACGAACCGTGGGAACGTCGGTGCCACCACTACTGTTGCTAGAAAGCCATGTCCAACCACGTTTTGATTCTTCTGGTAGAGATGGCCTCTGCTTTCTCTTCAGAGATTAAGGTGAATTTAATGGTAGTAAAAACACCCCATCAGGGCTATAAACATGCCAGAAGAACATACGAGCCGGTAGACGTGTTCACTAAAATCGGCCGTTAATCTTGAGCTGAAAGATTCCCTCTACATTATGGGAGGGGGGAAGGGAAAGGGGGGGGGGGGGGGGGGGGGGGGGGACAAGAGGTCAGGATGGGGTTGACAAGTTTAATTCTCCTGCCCTGTTCAAGACAGGCTGCCTACAAGTTCTCACTCACCCTCTCCAGCACCCCGGCCCGTTCGTCTTCCTTCCCCCTCCCCGCCCCCATTTTCACAGTTTCATGTTTTCCCCTTCTTTCCCCCACCCATCTCTCTAGTGTTCCCCGGTCTTCTCCCTCATCCCCTCCCCCCACTGCTTGTTCCTCAGGTGCTGTGTGTCCTCCTGTTCCTAGAGGTAGTCACATTCCGGTTTAAGGTTTTCACACGCACGCACGCACGCACGCACGCACGCACGCACACACACACACACACACACACACACACACACACACACACACACACACACACACACACACACACACAAGTGATACGATCCTTGGAGAGTGAAAGCCAGGGAACCTGCTTGACAGGCCGCTAATGTTGTCTGCAGAGCGGTAAACATGTGAAGACGGCTGGTTAGGCATAAATTCTGAAAGAGTGTTTACCATGTTCCCGAGGCGGCCGTAAACAAGAAACAAGGCCACTCCTTTTATACCCATTCTTATCTTTTGAGAGGTGAAGAAGTTCCGTGGTGCATTCCATGTTATGTACTGCTCACAGAGGAACATTCGTTTAGAGTGTTAGGATTTGCAAGATTTGACAAACATTTGATAGCAGACGATATGAAAGCCTTGTTCAGAAATGCCCCCCACCCGATGTGATCTTTGAATTTCTGAAAAGAGGTTAACGTTTTTGATCTGATGTAAAATTTCACAGAAGAAAGTTTTTTTTAACAACATTTCGGTGTGTTTTTAGGAGTATTAAAGGGGTTGTGTAAATGACTTAAATTTTTTTTTTTTCAAATGGATTGTGAGTTGAGGTGACAGCCGTAATATGTCCCTTTGCGGTCGGCTAGTCTATAAGCCACATTACCTTATCTTACCTCCACACCCGTGTAACGTCCAAACCCGAACCGGAAGTGATAAAACAAAGAGGGGATAACTTTCCCAAGGGAGTGGTGAAGAGGGAGGTGACCCATTTTTATACTGCGTCTATCTTCCCAGGGGAGTGGCTGAAGAGAGAATGTGGCCTATTTTACACTGCGTCTTCCCAGGGGAGTGGTGAAGAGGGAATGTGGTCTATTTTACACTGCGTCTATCTTCCCAGGGGAGTGGTGAAGAGGGAATGTGGCCTTTTTTACACTGCGTCTTCCAAGGGGAGTGGTGAAGAGGGAATGTGGCCTATTTTACACTGTACTGTACCACAGGAACAACAAACACATTCAGAGGGGAAACGAAAATAACAGTCACTGTATTCCGAGGGGAACGAAAATAACAGTCACTTTATTCAGAGGGGAAACGAAAATATCAGTCACTGTATTCAGGGGGGGAAACGAAAATAACAGTCACTGTATTCAGGGGGGGAAACGAAAATACAGTCACTGTATTCAGAGGGAAAGCGAAAATGACAGTCACTGTCTTCAGAGGGAAAAGCGAAAATAACAGCCGCTGTCTTCAAAGGGGAAAACGAAAATAACAGCCACTGTCTTCAGAGGGAAAGCGAAAATAACAGCCACTGTCTTCAGAGGGAAAGCGAAAGCGAAAATAACAGTCACTGTCTTCAGAGGGAAAACGAAAAAACAGTACTGTCTTCAGAGGGGGAACAGCCACTGTCTTCAGAGGGAAAGCGAAAAAAACAGTCACTGTCTTCAGCGAAAATAACAGTCACTGTCTTCAGAGGGGAAGCGAAAACAACAGTCACCGTATTGAGATGGGAAGGGAAAAATGAAGTTACTGTATTCAGAGGGGAAACGAAAACAACAGTCACAGTATTCTTCAGATAGGAAGCGAAAACAACAGTCACTGTATTCATAGGGGAAGCGAAAACAACAGTCACTGTATTCAGAGGGGAAGCGAAAACAACAGTCACTGTATTCAGAGGGGAGCGAAAAAAAACAGTCACTGTATTCAGAGGGGAAGCGAAAACAACAGTCACAGTATTCAGATAGGAAGCGAAAACAACAGTCACTGTATTCATAGGGGAAGCGAAAAAAACAGTCACAGTATTCAGATAGGAAGCGAAAAAACAACAGTCACTGTATTCAGAGGGGAAGCGAAAACAACAGTCACAGTATTCAGAGGGAAAGCGAAATTAATGCTCACTTAGTGGCGCCAGCGCGATTCGAACTCGCAACATTTCACTGCCCTGAATAGGCTGCTGTACCACTGAGCCAGGGCTACTGACTGGCCAGGACACCGCTGCTGCCCCTTGTCCGCCACCTTTCAGGCTATCTCCACCAGACGGAGCCGCTCGACTACTGAGCTGCTGCCCACCGCTGTTTGTTCACAACATGGAAGAAAGGGGTAGGGTAGGCGGCGGCCGGGGGACCATTGTTATGAAAGGGTGTGGGCGTGGAGGGTGGGGGTAGGGGACGACCACGATAAAGACCGTTGATCGCACGGCAATCGCCGTGTTATTCCAACTTCACAGCAGGGAGGAAGAAGAAAAAAGGAGAAGGGGAAGGGTGTGGAGGGAGGGAGGGAGGAGAGAGAGAGAGAGAGAGAGAGAGAGAGAGAGAGAGAGAGAGAGAGAGAGAGAGAGAGAGAGAGCGAGCGAGCGGAAAAACGATTGACTCGGAAGAAAGGCCTTAGCCCGTTACTGAAGCGGAATGTACTCCGATCACTAAACAAAATAAGAGATCCAGTTGCATATACTAGTCAAATGGATCAATGATCCAAATCGCATGTTGCATAAGACAAACTGAAATAAACAAGTTTTACTAGAACGTCAGAATTCATAACCCCATAAGGCGAGAGAAAACATACAGGGCCAAATTCTTTAATGCCATGTCGAATCTTATCAACATGACCAAATTTAACCCCAAATTGCCTTGAACTTTGTCGTTTTGGGGGCTGAAGAAATTTCAACCAAAGGTCACCCAGGACAGGTCAGCAAAGTAAGAAATACAGATCGTCTTCTTTAGACATGTTTCATAGAAGGCAGGTAAAACTGCTTTTTTTAAAATTTTTTATTTATTTATTTATTTATTTTTTTTATCTGACATGATCTAAAGCAGTGACAAGCAATATTAGGCTCACGAAATCGAAACTTAGTCAATTCACTTTTCATTTACTTTTCTTCTTTTTTTTCTTTTCTTTTCTTTTTTTTTTTTTTTTTTTTTTTTTTAACATAATGTACGTTTCTATCAGTTAAGTAGTTTTAAAAAAGCCTCTATGTGAGCACGGTAGTACAGTCCTGATATCTACAGTCGATGATTCTTTACCTGAAATATCTTTAAAGAACGATATATTTCAACACCCAGGTTAATCTAGGCACGTGACGAACCTGTGTTTGCAGGCCATGTCTTCTTGCCGTTAGAATCCGAATAACTTCTAGCATGCTCCGAAAGGCAACCTATCTTCATTCACCGAGCTTCGGGTGTCAGTTTCAGCCAATGTTTTATAATTATAAATACGTAGGCCTACTAATCGGGTGAATGGTGCGTCGTCTTTCTAGCTCACTACAAACAAGATCATCAGTTTGGTGTTCGACAGTCAGCGCTGAGAAAGCGTTGTTTGCAAACAAAATTTAATGTACTTTTTCTATTCTCTGTAGTTTTGTCAAAGCCCATATTTCGGCACAGTACTGTAATAGTGGATGGATCGGAGAGAGAGTTTACAAAACACTTAAAAAACATCAGAATGTAATTTATACAGAGTATGACGCATGAGAGTAACTGCTTTCTTTCCTTTATTTGCGATGAAAAGAAAAAAAAGGAAAGAAAACTACAGCAACTAAAACTAACAGCTTTTTTTTTTTTTTTTTTTTTTTTAAAGATAAGAATCCAGGATAGTTGTGCGCATTTATTACGAGATTCTCTTATCTCCAGTCCGTTATTCAGTCATTAGCTTTCAAAAACCGATCCAACCTTACGATCAGTAAGCGATAATAAATTAATCTGTTTCTCCGTGTTTACTTTTGATTCTGATTTTTTTCTTTTGCAGAAATATCCGGCAGTAAGCCAAATAATGCTGTAGACAGTAGCATAGCGTTATATGCACAAAAAAAAAAAAGAAAGAAAAAAAAAAGGGTAAATGAACAGATCTGTGAAATCAAAGGGCGTAACTCTGTGCAGACTATTCCAAATCATTTCCAAAGACAGTTCATTAGCGTAAAAAAAAACAAAAACAAACAAACAACAACAACAAAAGCCAACCAACCAAACAAACCGAAAACGAAATCAGACCACAAACATTCCCATCTTTTTACCCCACGTGTACATTTCAGCACATCAGACAAGTTTTTGCCCAGACATTATTCATGCCTTCACTTCGTCGTTCATAGTTTTGAGAGAGAGAGAGGGCAGAGAGAGAGAGAGAGAGGGGGGGGGGGGGGGCGGAGGGGCAAGGTATACGTACGTTCAAGGTTATGAAATAGCTAAAAGCAAGGGTAGGCCGCTTTGTGGTGCTGAAAGCTTTGTTCTCGCAATTGCCCTTGAGAGAGAGAGAGAGAGAGAGAGAGAGAGGGGCCGAAAGGTTGGCAGTGAACGTGGGCGTCATTTCACTTGTCATAGCGGGGTTGCATTGTGACATTTTACTTCCGGCCTGGGGGGATGCCACTCTGTTAGTTTGCTCAATAGGTGTGTGGTCCCAACCAGAGAGAAGTGAAAAGGAAAGTGTGGAGAGAGAGAGAGAGAGAGAGAGAGAGAGAATTTATTCGAGAAAAGGCCACAGCCCCATTTGAAGGGGTGAGTTATAAACAGCATATTTAAAAAAGCTATTTTATCACCACAATATAAACACCCACAACAAACACATTTACTCGGTCAAATCACTCCCCCTTTTGAAAGACTTGTGTAAATACAAAGAGATGTTGCCTATGTCCAGAGAGAGAGAGAGAGAGAGAGAGAGAGAGAGAGAGAGAGAGAGAGAGTTCAGATGTGTTACCAGCTTGAATGATAAAAATGTGAGAAGATAGGGTAACAATATTAAAATCTCTTATCCTCTCAGAGTTTGACACATCTCTGGTTACTATTACCAAACCCACCAGACATATTTTTTTCAAACATATCAACAGGCTTGTTACAAATTTGTTTGGAATAAGAAGCCAGATAAGATTAACAGAGAAACTGCACATAAAAGTATCAAAGATGGTGGTATTGGTCTTCCTGAACTAAAAACTTTTCTTTTGTCTCTGAAGCTGTCCTGGATACGTAAAGCTGAAACGTCAACCCATAAATGGCGAAATATTCTGTTGTTTAACTTCCCTAAAGTGGTCACTTATGAAAAAATATGGTCCAGAACTCATTTCCAAAGTCACTGTGTATAATCAGTTTGGGGCTGAAGTTCTTGATGCGTATAAAAAAGTTTTTTTTTTTTTATTACAAGTGTTCCCCCCCCATATATATATATATATATATATATATATAATGCAAATTAGAAAAAAATTGAAAAAAAAAAAACCAATGTGAGAAGAGAACTTTAAAATTTTGATTAACTTTGGAAGAATAAGACAACAATTTAACCAAGCTTTTGATGGCCTGCAACTTGAAAGATAAAAAGTTTGGATACATTCCTCTGTCTCTGAAATGGAGAGCATAGTTAAATAAATGAACATGCCGATATCTCAGTCAGTTTCAAGTTATCAAAGGTCCCCCCCCCCCCCCACTTTTTTGTTGTAAGAAGGGGAGAAGTTGGATACCACTGTTTTTTTCTGTTAGTAATATACTTTTCTTGGAACTGATCGCTCTAGAGACATTTAATTGGAAAAAAAGGGTTTTGTTTTGGGGTAATTCATTTACAGACTGTTTCATGATGTTGGAATATCACTTATTTTTTTTCTCTCAGATCTCAGATTGCTGCTGTAAACAATTTGACCTAAACCAGCAGTTTGTTAATGCTGCTGTTATGTCATTGAGGCAGATCAGTATTTCAGTGACACTTTAAAATAAATCAGTAATATTATACAGGGAACAAGGCTTCAAGTGTAAGAGTCTCTCTCTCTCTCTCTCTCTCTCTCTCTCTCTCTCTCTCTCTCTCTCTCTCTCTCTCTCTCTCCTCTCAGTTAGTAGTAGAGGTTGGGCTTGTAATTCTGTAATCCTGGGGTAGCTGGTTTGAATATCCAATGGGGCCATTTCAGTACAGGTGCAATATTGGTTCTGACTCCATTCCCAAATAGTCCTTTGAATGAAACTGTGAACTGCACTTCTGTATATGAATGCATGCATAACATCTTGTATGTACGTTCAACCCAATCATCATCATTCTTTGGAAGAGTAGGCCTTGTTGACTGATGGTGATGGAAGACACATATGCATCCTATGAAGACCTGTGTGCAGGACAGGGTAACATACCCCAAACTGCAAGAACAAAACTGGAAGAACTCTCTCTGTCTGTCTCTTTCTGTGTATGTCTCTCTGCCTGCCTGACTGCCTGCCTGCCTGACTGTCTGTCTGTCTGTCTGTCTGTCTCTCACACACACATACACACACACACACACACTCATTGCAGAGAGGGGCCGACAAACTCAGTTGACTTACAGGCCCCAGGTTAGGAGAAAGAGAAAGAGATGTATCCAAAAGGACACACATGTTCATCCTCCACCACCACATTTTTACCAGAAGCAATGAGATGGTTACTCTATGTGACAGCAAACTCTTGTCCCATCACCACTGCTTATGAGCACACTTGCCTCAGCACCAAGGCTGTGGACTGAGATGGTTAGTTCAGTACTGGTATAAACCATGTCCAGCATTGCAGTGTGCAGTATTTGGGATGAGAGAATGAGAGTTTGATGCTCTCAGCTATAAATGTAATGAGATTTCTCATTGCTTCTTCTGGTCGAATGAGGAAGTGAAACAGGAGTTAATAAGAATGGGTTGAGAAGAGAGAACCAGTGGTAGTTGTAGGGATCCACTTGTGTAAGAGGGGGGTTCTGGATCAACATCCATCTCAGGAGAGCGAGCATGAGTTTAGACAATGTATAACAGTTGTCTAAGGGCCATATTTACACTGCCACATTAATTTTTCTCACAGATGCAAGCACCAGATGTCAGAGCAGGTGGAATTGAACTCACAACCTTTTGAATGCAAGCCTGATCCTATGACAGCTGAGCCTGTAAGCAGGCCTGTGTGAAATGGGATGGTCGGCCCTGACTTGGGTGTTTGTGGTGACCACACTGTGGCCCATGACTTAATGGGTACCAACACCCCAGTGGGGTGGTAGAGAGGACCACTGGCAGGCAGAAAGGTTTAAGCAGAAAGACAAACAGGTACCTAGTGAGGTGTGCAGCCAGTGTTCGCAGGGACACAGAGTGGTGACAGGAGACATGCGGGTCCAAAGGCTGACCGTCCCATGTCAACCCCTGAATACCACACATGCACACAGATGTATATGTATGTGCATATGCGTACATGCGTACACTTAGATGCAGGTGTTTAAGTGTTGACAGGAAGGTAGAGAGAGACATGGACAGACCTGCAGACAGATTTATTTGGACATTTACACACACACGCACAAACATTTGACGCATGGATGCACAATATGGTATGCTTACATTCATGCATACATGCACTATGCATGCACTCACAAACATGAACACCAACATGTACACATACACTTGCATGCATACTTGCACATCAACACATACACACACACAAACTCACAGAGAAGAAGACATATATGCATATACATGAAGACATGTCTCCATGGATATTTCTAAAGTGAAGAAAAATAAAAACCTTGCTTGAATTCTAATACACAAGAAAAAATATACTTGATATAGCTTGAAAATATACAGAAAACATTTTTTAGGCAATGGTAGAGGTTCTAATGGGGGGGGGGGGGGGGGGGGGGTATGAGAAGGAGGGGACAGAGGGGGCATGGGTGTCACAGAAGTTCTGAATTCTTTTTTCTCTGTTGATACAGGTCTGAAAAAAGAAAACAAACAAACAAACAAAAACCGCAAAGTACCACAGGCACCCGATTACATACACACACACACACACACACACACACACACACACACACACACACACACACACACGCACGCACGCACGCACGCATGCACACACACACACACACACACAATAAAAAAAAAAAAACAACAGCAATAACAAAACCATCATATTGAAAACAAACAAACAAAAAAATTGTATGATTGTTGGTCATGTATTTCATTTGCTAGACTTGAAATGTCAAGGCATTCTCCACCACACCATCCACCCCAATTCCACCTCTGTCTCTCGTGTTATCAGTGTAGAGGTGACAAAGTGTGAAAGCACATTATTTGAGGCAAACTGGTGGCTCTTGGAAATGATACAAGGAAAGATTTAGCTGTTTTTCACACACACACACACACACACACACACACACACACACACACACACACACACACACACACACAAGATCATGATGTGCACACAGTGTCAAGCTGAAATAAAATAATTTTTCAGTATTTATTTTCCTGTTGAGATGAAGATCATGGTATCAGGTAACTTCAAGCATGTTAGCTTTTTTTCCACTCCCCCTACCCTCCTTCCCCACTCCCTTCACTCATTCTGCCCGTGCTGAGTCAGTGATGAGGTGATCTGCAGATTCCTATTGATAATTATTACCATTATGTCCACTGGAGAGGCTGTTTTGACTGGTATCCATTTGTCTCTCAGCAAGAGTACTCAAAGACTGTTGAACTGATTTTTACTGAACTTGGTTGAAAGATAGAATGTAGTACAAGAAGAAACAAGTGGAAGGCTGGTGTACATCTATGGCATGGATTGTAATCAACCAGCAGGTCCAGCATCTGTTCAACAAGATCATCAGCATTTTTCTGCGGAACTGGAACAGTGGAAGGTTACTGCTCATGGAACTAGAACTGTCTATGAAGTTGTTTGCTTTCATGGAATTGGAAAAGAAAAGAAAAACCATGCAAATGGTCTGAATGTTGACACTTCTATCTATCCCGCTGTAAAAAAAAAAAAAATGTACAGGGGAAATAACTTTTTCAGACCACATCGGTTATTAATGTACGGGGGAAGAAAAACCCTTCAGCCCACATTTGCTATTACTTTTCTGGCAGGGAAATAATTTTCAGGATCAGTTGGCCCTTGGCAGAGCTCTGTGCTTGTGTGAGGGCCATTCTAATCATTACTATTTATATACCTGTTTCATTTTGCTGCCTCCTACTGGGCTTGCTTTCTGAGTGCTCATACATGGTGCAAATGTGCTCATATGTGCATGCGCATAGTGTATACCTGCATATGTATGTGTATGTATGTGTGTGTGTGTGTGTGTGTGTGTGTGTGTGTGTGTGTGTGTGAGAGAGAGAGAGAGAGAGAGAGAGAGAGAGAGAGAGAGAGAGAGAGAGAGAGAGAGAGAGAGAGAGAGAGAGAGAGAGAGAGAGAGAGAGAGAGAGAGAGAGAGAGAGAGAAATCAAAATGCTTGTTTCTGTGCCAGTGTGTAAAGGGGATGGGGATGTGGGATTTGGATCAGTGAGCAAATGTTTATTTCTGTTGCAGACATTTGTTTGCTGTGGCCAGCTCTTCCTACAGCAAGATGGTCAAAGAGAAACAAAATCAGGTCTTGGTTATCAGGTGAGAGAGAGAGAGAGAGAGAGAGAGAGAGAGAGAGAGAGAGAGAGAGAGAGAGAGAGTGAGAGTGTGTGTGTGTGTGTGTGTGTGTGTGTGCGCGCGCGCGCACGCTCACATCGTCTGTATTCATTTTTCATAGCTGGATGCATGTAGTAATGATAATAATAATTCTAGTGATGAAAATTTTAATCATAATAAAGATATAATAATAATGTAATATTTGTATAACACTTTTTGTGACTTCAGGCCACATTACACAATCAGTTGTAACATTTTTACACATCTGCACTGACACACTTTGGGGTACATCTGCCTGGTGTTCCAGTCCTCTCCTTTCCAGCCCTTGAACCCTCCATCCCACCCTTCTGTCAGTGCCCTTCTCCATCCGCCCTTCTCCCAGTGCCCTTCTCCATCTGCCTTTCCCCATCCGCCCTTCTCACAGTGCCCTTCTCCATCTGCCCTTCTCTCAGTGCCCTTCTCCATCTGCCCTTCTCCATCTGCCCTTCTCCATCTGCCCTCCTCTCAGTGCCCTTTTCCATCTGCACTTCTCTCAATGCCCTTCTCCATCTGCCCTCCTCTCAGTGCCCTTCTCCATCTGCCCTTCTCTCAGTGCCCTTTTCCATCTGCACTTCTCTCAGTGCCCTTTTCCATCTGCACTCCTCTCAGTGCCCTTCTCCATCTGCCCTCCTCTCAGTGCCCTTCTCCATCTGCCCTCCTCCTCTCAGTGCCCTTCTCCATCTGCCCTTCTCTCAGTGCCCTTCTCCATCTGCCCTTCTCCTCAGTGCCCTTCTCCATCTGCCCTTCTCTCAGTGCCCTTCTCCATCTGCCCTTCTCTCAGTGCCCTTCTCCATCTGCCCTTCTCCATCTGCCCTTCTGTCAGTGCCCTTCTTCATCTGCACTTCTCTCAGTGCCCTTCCTCATCCGCCCTTCTCACAGTGCCCTTCTCCATCTGCCCTTCTCTCAGTGCCATTTTTTCCATCCGCCCTTCTCTCAGTGCCCTTCTCCATCTGCCCTTCTCTCAGTGCCCTTCTCCATCTGCCCTTCTCTCAGTGCCCTTCTCCATCTGCCCTTCCCCATCTGCATTTCTCTCAGTGCCCTTTTCCATCTGCCCTTCTCTCAGTGCCCTTCTCAATCTGCCCGTCTCCATCTGCACTTCTCTCAGTGCCCTTCTTCCATCTGCCCTTCTCTTAATGCCCCTCTCCATTTGCCCTTCTCTCAGTGTCCTTCTCCATCCACCCTTCTGTCAGTGCCCTTCTCCATCTGCCCTTCTCTTAATGCCCCTCTCCATCTGCCCTTCTCTCAGTGCTCTTCTCTCAGTGCCCTTCCGTCAGTGCCCGTCTCCATCTGCCCTTCTCTCAATGCCCTTCTCTCAGTGACCTTCTCCACCCGCCCTTCTCTCAGTGCCCTTCTCTCAGTGCCCTTCTCCATCCGCCCTTCTCTCAGTGCCGTTCTCCATCCGCCCATCTTTCTGCCCTTCTCCATCACCCTTCTCTCTGCCCTTCTCCATCAGCCCTTCTCTCAATGCCCTTCTCCATCCACCCTCCTCTCAGGGCCCTTCTCCATCCGCCCTTCTCTCAGTGCCCTTCTCCATCCGCCCTTCTTTCTTTCTGCCCTTCTCCATCCACCCTTCTCTCTGCCCTTCTCCATCTGCCCTTCTCTCAATGCCCTTCTCCATCCGCCCTTCTCTCAGTGCCCTTCTTCCTCCGCCCTTCTCTCAATGCCCTTCTCCATCCGCCCTTCTCTCAGTGCCCTTCTCCCTCCGCCCTTCTCTCAATGCCCTTCTCCATCTGCCCTTCTCTCAATGCCCTTCTCCATCTGCCCTTCTCTCAATGCCCTTCTCTATCCGCCCTTCTCTCAATGCCCTTCTCCGTCTGCCCTTCTCTCAATGCTATTCTCTCCATGCCCTTCTCCATCTGCCCTTCTCTTAATACCCTTCTCCATCTGCCCTTCTCTTAACTGCCCTTCTCCATCTGCCCTTCTCTCAGTGCCCTTCTCCATCTGCCCTCCTCTCAACACTTTTGCTTCTTCTGCATGCCTTGTCCACCCACCCCCACTAGCATCTCATCCTCTGTCCCCATGCATACCGCCCCCCCCCCCCCCCCCCCACGCACACACACACACACGCATGCACGCACACTGCAAACACAAAAATGGTGCTTATTTACACACATACAGACACACATATATATGGCAGCACAGTCTTGCATGCTCATTCTCAGACAAGACACAAACATGCAAACTAGTAGATGAACAGTGAACAGCCAATCAGTCAATAAAACCAAGACACAAACATGTGACCGGTCAGCTCGAGCTGAATGAAAACAACAGTTGGAGAACTGCATCCTTTTCTTTCATCATCAAATTTATTTTCCTCAGGCTGGTGCTTTTGTGTTAATTTAATTCACTCCATAAATGCGGCGGGTGGAATTTTATTCAGAGATGACCCGCGGGCCAATCGTATTTGCATAAGCTCTTAAACAGGAGGGGAGGGGCTGTAACTTAGGGGGTTGATTTTATGTCGGCATTCCTGAGTCAGTTTTCCCCATCTCCAGGCGAACGCGTAATTCACAAATAGACCACAAAAAGCAGGACTACAGGCCGGGTGCTAACAGGCGAAGTAAACGGTTGTGTCTTAAAGATGAAGAAGACACATGTAGGATGTCAACATTTTCTTGCTGCTGTTGTCGGCTAGTTTTTGTTTTCTGTTTGTTTGTTTGTTCTTGGAGTCAGTTCAGACACAGTATTTTCTTAATTGTCGGAAGGATTTGAATTGCACAACTAAAAGGGTTAAGTTAACACACACACACACACACACACACACACACACATGCACGCATGCATGCATGCACACATGGACACGCGCACGCATAAAGCGCGTGCACACACCCACACATACACCCACACATACAAGCACACTCACACACACACACACACACACACACACACACACACACACACACACACACACACACACATGCATACACCCACATACACACGCAGACTCATAGGCATGCACACACACACACACACACACACACACACACACACACACACACACACACACACACACGTGTGTGTATGGCCAGTGTCTCCCTTTTTCTTAAGAGCAGACCCTTACAGTCTGGCCAGTAAGCATTTCAGGGGAATGACAGGCACAATGTTTATGACAGCTAACAAAACTGATGATTTATGGGGGCCATCACAAGACTGTCATTTTCACTGTGGGAAGACCTTGGTTCCCTGCCTACGTTGAGTGCACAGACAAACATGGTGTGTGTGTGTGTGTGTGTGTGTGTGTGTGTGTGTGTGTGTGTGTGTGTGTATGTGCGCGTGCGTGTGCATGCATGCGTGCGTGTGTGCGTGTGTGTTTGTGTGTGTGTGTGTTTGTGTGTGTGGGTGTATGTATATATACATATGTATGGGTGTATATATACATATATGTGTGTGTGTGTGTGTGTGTGTGTGTGTGTGTGTGTGTGTGTGTGAAAGGGATGGGGAATAAGATGAGGTTGGAATATTTTTTGGTGCAAGTGAGAAATGCAGGTAGTCACGTGCATATTTTGTATTTTTTACAAGCACATGCATGTCTGTGTACATGTGTATAGTGTTTATGCATTTGTGGTCATGTGTGTATGCACATGTGAGCATATGTGCACGTATATATGTATGTGTGCTTGTGCTAGTCAGTGCTTGTGTGTGAGTGCAAGTACACACATGCACACATGTGTGGGTGTATATGTGAATATGTGTGAGTGTATTGTGTGTGTGTTTAGGATCATCTTTGTATTGAGGCGGAAGTGCGTACATACCTGTAAATGTCAGAGAGTATGTATTGTTTTGATGTACTGATGTGTATAGATTTGAGAGTGTTCAGGCTTGTGAATGTGCAGGTATTGTCTGTTGTTTTTTCTGTGTTGTGCATACAGTCCACGTTTATGAAGTGAACTATTATGGGAAGGAAGCAAAACAGTAATCAGTCAGTACATCACACAAACAGGGAAGTCGTTTGTATATGCATACATAATTATGTAACAATACATTTGAAAGGAAAATGTCAGGTTGTGCTGTTGTTTGTGCTGGTTTGTTTGTGGGTGTCAGAGGGGGAAGGAGAGGATGGGGGGAAGGGTAGGGTAGAAGGTATGGAGGAGGGACACATGGTATGGGGAAGGGGCAGAGGATCTGATTGATATGGAAATGGGGCATGTGGTGTGGGTGGTTGTGTGCAAGCTTGATGGAGGTGAGAAGTGATGGGACAAAGCATGGACAAAGGCTTTTTGTGAGAAAAAAATGAAAAATGAAATGAAATAAAATGTTAAAGAGGATATTTTTTCTCTCATGTAATCACTGATTTTGACGATTTTGCCATCCTGTTTATGTCAGTCTGTTTAATTGATGTCCTGTTTTAATTTCATTACTGTCTATTGCCCTTCTTGTTCATTTCAATTTGTTTTATGCTCTGCTCTTTGTTAATTTCATTACTGTTATCCTTGTTCATTTTAATTTGTTTTATGCTCCGCTCTTTGTTAATTTCATTACTGTGTATTATCAGTCCTGTTTGATTAAATGTCTGTGTGATTTTTTTTTTTTTTTTTTTTTACTGTTTAACATCAGTCTTGTTCAGTACTTAATTCATTTTTTTCCGTTTCATGTTCATTTCTTTACTATTCTTTATCCATTGTGTTTATTTTACCTTCTATCATGTTTTCATTTTTAAAAAAAATTTCATTCCTGTTTATTATCCATTAACTCTGAAATGAAACTGACCTGTCTTATTTTATAAAATGGAATTGACCTGTCTGATTTCATTAACAACACTGGAGTTACCTACTCTTGCTGTATGTGCAGTGGGGAGAGAGTGGAGCGGGGAAGACGGAGAGCACCAAACTGGTGATGCAGTACCTGGCGGCCGTCAACAAGTCGGGCAGCAGCATCATCACCGAACAGATCCTGGAGGCCACACCCCTTCTGGAATCCTTCGGCAATGCCAAGACCATCCAATGACAACTCCAGCCGTTTCGGAAAATACACATCGAAGTCTTTTTCAACAAGTGTGTATTTTTTTTATTTTTTTTTCTCTTCTTTCTGTCTTTACTGTGAATTTCTGTTATAGTCCAGCTGTTTCAGAAAATACTTTGAAGTCTTTTTCAACAAGTATGTAGATTTTCTGCGGTATGTAGATGAGAGAGAGAGAGAGAGAGAGAGAGAGAGAGAGAGAGAGAGAGAGAGAGAGAGAGATGTGTGTATCTATGTTCATATGTGTGTGTGTGTGTGTGTGTGTGTGTGTGTGTGTGTGTGTGTGTGTGTGTGTGTGTGCATGGGCATATGTATGGTTGTGTGTGTGTGTGTGTGTGTGTGTGTGTGTGTGTGTGTGTGTGTGTGTGTGCATACATGCAAGCATTCATGTGTTGATGCTTGCATGTGTGCATGCATACATGCATGTATGTGCGTGTGTAAGGGCATAAGAAATAATTCTATAAATGCTTCATAGTTGCATGCGTAAACATTTGCATACATACACAGATGCCAGCATCTGCATTGTGTTTCTGTCAATCCATGATAGACCAAATGAGAGTTTTATTTGAACTGAGACTGTTAAGACTTCATCGAGGACAACACCCTGCCTGTGAATGAAATGGTCGTATCTTTTTTGTGTCTGTCAGTGGAGCAATTGTGGGTGCAAGAACACTGGAATACCTGCTGGAAAAGTCCAGAATTGTCACACAGGTAAGGGACATGTAGTATATCACAATCAATTGGTTAACAGTAGCTGATCTTTGTAATAGAAGAAAACATTCAACATACTTAAATGCAAAGGTGTCTTTGCAGTTTTGAATGTCTAGTGACCAGGTTCCATCAGATTTCTCTGATCTATGTGCATGCGCACACGCACATACACACACACAAAGAAAACACAGTTTACGTTGAAATGCATCATGCTATGATATGTGTGCTTGTGTGTGCATGTGCACCGTTGTGTGTGTGTGTGTGTGTGTGTGTGTGTGTGTGTGTGTGTGTGTGTGTAATATTGCAGGCCCCAGAGGAGCGTAATTACCATGTGTTCTATGAGATGCTGGAGGCCTTGACAGATGACCAGAAGACTAAGTTTGGTCTGCAGACAGCGCCCAAGTACTTCTACCTCAACCAGGTTGGTAGGCCCTGCTGAGAAATTCACTGTGCTCAAGCCAGAGCTTTGAGCTGGTTATGAGAAGGCCATGATTCATGTGTACATGTCACAGGGCACTTGTCATCGTATTTAAGAATATTTGCAGAACCTTTACAGAATTTGCAGATTGAAAAGACATTTACACAACAGTGATATTTTATTTTTGTTTTTGAAATGAATATTTGTTCAACATATATAGTGGGCTTGTCATCAGATGGTTAGAATAAGCAGCTGTGGAGATGAAGGCCATGGGGGCAGGTCAAATACTAATGGGAGGAGGTGTAGGGGGTGGGGAGGGGAGGTCCAGCTGAGATCAGGGCTGCTTATGCCCTGGTGGAGTCAAGGGTCAGGAATCTGAGGAAAAGGGGAGGGTAGTGGGGGAGGGGGGGTAGGAGTACTTGGGGACCCCCCTCCACACACCCGTTCCCCAGATCTACCCCTCGCTCTATCCACCCAGCAGAAAAATGGGTACCTGATTCTCTTCAGGGGTGATTGCAGCAGCCGAAGGAGAAGGGTTGGCCCAGCCTTCTGTAATGCTGTGCCCAAGACAGAGTGAAACCACTGACAAGTTTACTGCCCATATGGCTGATAGCCTGTTTGACTTTGAACCCTTTTTTGGTCTAGACTAACATCCAATGATTGTTGCACCAAACACAAGCAAAAGTAAGAGTTGTCACACCAACGCGTGTGTTCTCCTTGTAGGGAGGCAGTGCAGTGATTCCAGGCCGCGATGATGCTGAGAATTTCCGGAAGCTGATAGCTGCCATGGACATTCTGGACTTCAATCGTGATGAGCAGGACACCATTCAGAAGATCCTGGCCTGCGTGCTTCACATCGGCAACATCTACTTCAAGAGTGTGCAGGTAGAGTGCAGGAATGTCATGTGTTGGCATGTTGTGGGATGGGCAGTGTTTGTCTGTATGTTTGGCTTGTCTTTGTGGTGTGTGTGTGTGTGTGTGTGTGTGTGTGTGTGTGTGTGTTTACGCGAGTCCACATATGTGCGCGCATATGTGTCCACATGTTTGCATATGTGTGCATATCTGTCTGTCTGTAAATCTGTTTGTCTGTTTGGCATTTGTGTATGTTGTGCATAATTGCTGAGGTGGTTGTTATTCTGTAGAATAAGAAAACATTGTATCCATTTCACATAGTAATAAACATTGTCAAAGTTGTGAACTTTCTTTCACTCTTATTTTGTAGCTTTTAGCTTGTAAAAGAAATTAAAAAAAAAAGGAGAAAGAAAAGATTGTTGGTCTTGACTATTTGGTCTTAAGGTATACCATGAAAAAGGGTGATCATGATTTTGATGTATGCAAATGCTATTTTAATTACAGAACCTGACAGTTTAATGCCACTATAAAATAATATAGGGTTACTGACTGACCTTCATCAAAATTCAGGATCACACAGGAGCTCATATCAGATTTTTGACTCATATTTGAAAACTGTAAAATATCCTGTTATGCTTTGTTCTACATATTCAGTCATTAGTTTGTAAATTTGATGACAATGATAATTATCATAATTCTTGTGTGTGTGTGTGTGTGTGTGTGTGTGTGTGTGTGTGTGTATACAAGTGTGCTTATATGTGTGTGTGTGTGTGTGTGTGTGTGTGTGTGTGTGTGTGTGTGTGCGTGCATGCATGAGTGTGTGTGAATGTGTGCATGTGTGTGTGTGTGTGTGTGCGTGTGTGCGTGTGTGCGTGCGTGTGTTTTGTGTACATACCTGTACTTGTGTACGTTTGCGTGTTTGCGTAAGTGTATAGTAATGAGCCATTTTCCTTCTGACTGCCTTCAGGAGAACGACCATGACACAGTGGCGCTGGGTTCAGAGGCAGAGCTGCAGTGGGTGTCCCACCTTCTGCAGCTGTCAGAGGACTGGCTCAAACAGGCTGTCACCAGCAAAGTCACTGTGAGTCCTGTTTCCACTCTGCTGTGTGTTGATTTCTTGTCATGTCTGTGTGGTAGGAGTTTGTGGGGTAGGTATGTGATGGAAACGATATATTTCCCATCGAAGATTTATGTTCCATCTGTTATGGCTGCAACTGCTGTTTACAGGTGATGTTTTCTTTTTACTGGCTATTGCCATGTGTAAGTGACTTCAAGATGGTCATTCAATACAGCTACTCTACAGCTGAAAACAAGAACTGATTGTGGATAGGTATACTCATTTCTTGTAGCCCTAACTGCTTGATCGATTGTTTTCTTCCATGTGCTGTTCTAAAGAACAATAACCAAAGTTAATATTGATAAATATTGTCATATTCTCAGTCACATAGTTGTATACTTCTGTGGTTTCTGGTTTGACCACTACCTGTATTCGTCTGACTCTCTACTTTCATCTCAAGGCAAGAATAAAGTCACCATCATTGTCACTCATCATGTCACTGCCATATCACACAAACTCTTCGCCACAGTCACTGTCAGCTTCAAGGTCTTTTTTAAACATTTGATTTTTCAGTCAGACTGGCAGC
>JADBJO010000192.1:95000-105000 GCA_016801955.1 Conus betulinus | reverse complement strand
GAAGGAAAGAAATATGCAACACAGCTGTGGTTTTATCTGGCTTTTGAGTTTTGGTTATATTAAAAAAAAATCACAGTTATTTCATATTCTGTTTTCTCACTTTTTTTCAGGTTTGACAGATTTTGTGTGTGCGTGTGTGTGAAGTGACACCTTGGTGCTTAGTGGATGTTTATATCATTTTCCTCTTATAACTCTGCAGCTATACACAAGGGAAGAAATGATCATCGGCGGTGTGTGCAGGTGTCACCCTTATTTTGTGCGCTGCGTTAAGCCCAACGCCAGCAAGTCGGCCATGCTGTTTGAGGACGAGGTGGTGATGGACCAGCTCCGCTACACAGGCATGCTGGAAACCATCCGCATCCGCAAGATGGGCTACCCCGTCAGAATAAAGTTCCCCGTCTTCATACAGAGGTGGGTGGGCAAGGGTGAAGGCTGGCAGAATTATAGTGGAAGTTATTTATGTCAGTTCGATTCCTTCCCCTGACCGAGTCCCCAGTTCCCACCCCCCCCATCTTTTTTAACTGTCACTTGTATGCCCGCTCAGTGTCATAACTTTCAGGCAACCTGTTCCAGCTCCCCCCCTCTCCCCCAAAACACATCCAGAACCAGTGTTGTCCTTATATAGTAATAGTACTGTGAATATGCATGCTAGATGAATGGTTTTTGCTAAAGTTGTGTGGGTCTAGAGTTGTGTGCTTTTAACCATTTCACTAACGGGGATTTCACAAAGGGGGGCAAAAGTTATTGTCCCATGGGTATAATGGATGGTACACTTTTTTCCTGCCATGGTTTTACTGGCTTTCTTTATTATTACATTTTAGTTAGATAAGATGAATATGGAGCTTACATCATTCATCCAAGGCATATGAATTATACTAATTTGAATAAATAAAATATTAGTAGAGGTTATGAAAGAATAACGATTTTAAGCCATGTTTTCCAATTTCTAATTTGCTCTTTATGTTTGTGTGTATGTTATACAGTGACAGTCTGTACCCTGTGACTGAAGCAGTTAAAGCTGAAAATTTGGGACATTTTAAAACTTATTTGGATTTTTATCTATTTTGACCTTTATACATAGATATATATATATATATATATATATATATATATATATCAAAGTAGATATATATATATATATATATATATATATATATATATATATATATATAGAGAGAGAGAGAGAGAGAGAGAGAGAGAGAGAGAGAGAGAGAGATGCCAGTGCAGGGTTGAGACAGACGTTTGACCTTAGCCTTAGAGTGTTGACTTCATGTTTACAGGTACCGATGCCTGCTGCGAGGTCAGGTGATCAGGCAGAGTCATCTGCCGTCCGAAGTGAGTGCCATGATCCTGGTGACTCAGGGCCCTCCTTCAAGGACCAGTACCAGATCGGGGCCACCAAGGTGAGAACCACAGGCTGGGGACTAAGGTGGACTGGACTGGTGGATTGGATGAAAGAATGAGTGGCTTAGTAGGTGGTAGGGGATGGGGATGGATGGATAGATAGAAGGATGGGTAGGACAGTAGGGATAGTGAGGTAGCGGATGGATACATTGGTGGGTTGGATGGGTGGATTGGATTGAAGAAGAATGGTAAGGCAGGGAGGGTGAGTGGGTGGATGGATAGGTGGAGGGAAGAATGATGGGTGGAAAGGGTGGATGGATGGATGAACGGAAGAATAACAGTTAAGCAGGGAGGGTGAGTAAGGGATGGAAAGATGAATTTAAGAAGAATGATGGGTGGGCAGAGAGGGTGGTGAGTGGGTGGATAGATTGATGGATGGATGGAAGAATGATGGGAAATCGGTATTGGTGGAATGATGATTCGGACGGGTAGATGGAAAGGGAGAATAAGAATATTTTTAGGGAGGGATGGGTCAATAGATGGAAGATGATGGGAAGGCAGGGATGATAAACAGAAGATGGAAGATTGATTAAAAAAAAAAAAAGAGAGTGGATGACAGACAAGAATTGACATGTATTCAGATGGTTGTGATTTTACTCGAGGCAGAGGTGGAGTAGATTATTTATGGATCAGTCAACCACAGACTCCATGTTAGGACTAAGTGGGTTGTCAAGTTGCTGCAGTACCTCAGGATAGACCTCTGTTTTTATATATCATTTACAGTCACTGGCATCTAGGGCCTAATGTGGTGAGAAAGTAATCATTTCTGTGTGTGGGAAAAAAAAGCATGTGAAAAATATGTGAAGAGAAAGACACACTTATGTGCACATTCATCTACACACACACACTCACACAGTGACATGCAAACATACACATACACACACCACATGCAGATGTGTACACACACATACAAACATACACATATACACACAGACACACAAAGACACACAAAGATACACACATGCACACATTCGCGCACACACACACACACACACACACACTCTCTCTCTCTCTCTCTCACACACACACACACACACACACACACACACACACACACACACACACACTCACAGACCCACTGTTGCCTTATACAGGTGTTCATGAAGGAGACGTTTGAGATTCACATGGATGAAGTGGCCAGGACCGTACAGAGGGAGGCCGCCATCTGTATCCAGACTCAGGTTCGAGCCTTCCTGGCCCGAAGCAAGTACCTGAAGATCCGTGCTGCCTCGCGCACCATCCAGCGCATGTCCAGAATGTGGAAAACCAGGTAGGAAGTGTGTATGTGTGTGTGTGTGTGTGTGTGTGTGTGTGTGTGTGTGTCCCAGGGAGGGAGTGACAGAGAGAGAGAGAGAGAGAGTGTGTGTGTGTATATGTCAGAGAGCGAGAGAGAGAGAGAGAGGGAGGGAAGGCAACCACGTCTCTGTGACTGGGTTGAAGCCACAATATCAGTAGAGGAACATCCATATTTTTGTTTTTTGTCTGTCTTTGTGTCTGCCCGTTTTTTTTTTTTCTCTCTCTCTTTGTCTGAAACTAGTTTCTGTCTCTTTTGGACACAAGCACGCAAGCATAATCACAATACATGCATGCGCGTATAGGGCTGCACATGCAGTGCGCTGTTGCTATTTGTTTTATTTGGTCAACGGCTCATTCAGTGCATTTCGCATTTTATTAGTAGATCACAGAGGAGTATACAGACCTTTTTTTTTTCAGTTGGTACAATGTCAAAAGGTGAATTCAATCATACCCTATTTTTGAAGTCTGACTTGGCTTAGGATTTTATTATTCAGACTCTATTGTAATTGATGTAGTAGTTTTGAAGAGGTCTTGGATTAATGTAGAGCTGAGAGCCTCAACTTGTTTTATTATTCAGCCTCTATCTATTGTAATTGATATATTAGTTTTGAAGAGGTCTGGGATTAATGTAGGGCAGAAAGTCTCTCAGTCAAATTGGGGACCAGAGCAGACTTAGAAGAAGCAACCACCTCAATCATTTTTTAATGTTCCCAGTCAGGATTCTTCCATGAGGAGAAGGGAATGGTGATTACTCACTACTGCAAACCAAAGCAAATTTGGAAGATCGTGGGATATTCATAGTGAATGAGAGACCAAGAAACAATTTTTCTCTCCCAAGAAAAGGAAAGGATTGGCAATTCTTGCACAGGAAGTAGGCCATGTGAGGGAGGTTACTCTGGAGGATAAATCAGTAACTGTATTCTGTCAGGATAACAACTTAGCTCCCTTCCCCATATCTCCCTTGGGGGGGGGGGGGGGGGAGTTGATGGGGTGGGTGGGTGGAGAGAGCATCATCATTATTAAGGACTTGTTCACACCAATTGGAAATATGGCATTAGGAAGAGAACGTTTAGTTTGATGAGGTGGGCACCTGGAGAGCCCCTGTCTCTTTGCCTTCTCAGTGAACATCACCGTGGTGTAACACGTCTCACAAGGGAAACAACTGCCCTGACGCAGTACTGAACGGGGAAAGTGCCCTGTGTCAGTGAGGCTGTATTGATTATTGCACTGGAACAGCTGACTGCCCCCACTGCTGTCACTTCACTTCAGTGCCCACAGCTGGGACCACTTTGTTGGGGACCCCAGCTTGGTGTGTGATCGCAGAGGTAGAGGTAGAGGAGGTAATGGAGGGGCACAGGTGGGGGGTGGTGGGGGTGAGTGGGTGGGGGAGGCAGCGTGGGTCACAGGGATGGTGTTCTACATGTGATGCAAGCAGTGCAAAGCCAGCTTTGTGGGAAGTAAGGGACAGTGTTGTGGCTTGGTCCTCAGCATCGTGGTGTGTTGTGCTGCCCTTAGCACTGTAGTGTGTGTGTGTCAGCTGCGATAGCAGTACTAGTCCTAGCCATACGTGTATGTTAGCCTTATACTGAGAAACAGTTCATGCTCTGTTACCAAGAAATTTTTTGTTTTGATAGGTTTTAAGGGCAACCTGAAATCAAGGGCAGGGCAGACTGTTTGTCCATGTGTGTTGGAAATAATTAATGCAACTGCCAGTGGAATGTGATGTTAGATTAGTGTGCAGCTTGAAGAGAAATGATGTTTTGAATATGTTGTGATGTATTGATTGCAAACTGGAAGCAGTAATAATTAGGATCACAAATGGATGGTAGACAGTATAGCACTGATTGATCAAAAAATGTAATAACTATGGTTTGGTATGTGTTAGATGATGTGTTTCTCATCACTGAAGAGCAACAACTGTAGCCCTATAAACTGCAACATACAGAATGGGTTCATCAGCCTTCAGGACCAGTAACTCTGTCGACATTTTCTGTGTTTTATTTGCATTGATATGCCTAGGCAGTGATGATGACTTCAGGAATGGAACTGTGAGTTCATCAGGCTAAGTTCACAAGGAGAATCAACATGATCAGAGACATTATGTGATGTATTTCTAAAAGATATGTGAGTAAAACTTCACATTTTACTGCAGAAGGCAAAACAGATCAGTACTCATGGAATATCCTAAGAACTTAATGCCAAATCATGGGATGGCAGGGTTGTGCATGTAATCCCTGTTCTTGCTGTTACTTTTGCTGGTGCCATTTTTTTTTTCTATTTCTAGTGATAATTTTCATTTTCCTGTAAGTATATCATTTGTGATAAGAGAAGGGGGAAGGAAAAAAAAAAAACTTAGCATTATATTTTAATGACTAGTTCTATATTTTTTTTCATATTTATTACGTTCCTTTATTCGTTTTGAAGAAAGCCAACCATTTCCTGCGTAATCAGATTAGAATTATATGATAAAGGGGAAAAAAAGTAGTGAGGTTTTATAGAACTGACACATACAGCAGGCACATGCAGAAGGACCTGTCACGACAGGCCGAAACAAATCAGTGGTGTCCTGGGGACAGTCAGACATCTTGACATAGATTTACATCAAATGAAAACCGGAGCAAACACTTCTCTGCACATGTGAAGTGCATAGTATTGCACACAGACAGACAGACAAATAGACAGACAGACAGATGTGCGCACACACACACACACACACACACACACACACACACACACACACACACACACACACATATGGGCATACATGCACACACACACACACACACACACACACACACACACACACACACACACACACACACACACACATATATGCACATACACATGCACACACACACACACACACACACACACACACACACACACACACACACACATGCACACACATGCACACACACACACACACACACACACACACACACACATGCACACACACACACACTCATACATACACACACATGCACACACACACACACTCACACACACACACACACACACACACACACACACACACACACACACACACACACAGAGAGAGACATGTATATAGATACAGATACAAGTGGACACATTTCCTCGTACACAGTACACACATGCATGCAAGCACGCATGCATGCATGCATGCATGCATGCACGCACGCACGCACGCACGCACGCACACACATACATACACGCACGCACACACACACACACACACACACACACACACACACACACACACACACACACATGCAGGATCATGTTTAGACGTAAATAGGCATTTTAAACACAGCATGGACTACTCCACAAGCAATGATCCCTCCTCGATGGAACTGAAATGGAGGGGATATTCATTTCAACAATCTTAATCCTGCCTGTCACGCAGCTGAATACTGTTATCAGCCAAAGTATCACAGCTTCAGATTCAGATTTTTCTGAAAGCTGTCACTTGAAGTGTGAGACCTCACTGTCATCCAAGAGGATTATTGGTGATGCAGACTTCTGTAGTCTTCTCATGAGTCTTGACTGTAGTCACATGGATGATTTCTTCTCATTATTCACCTGTGCTAATGGATGGATTGACTGATTGTGACAAGCTGTCCTGCATTGCATGTGAATCAAGTGGAAAAAATAGTTCAGAATTAAAGAACAAATAAACAGAGAGGCCAGCAAATCAACCTGTTGCTCTCCTCGCAGTGAGAGCAGCCCAGATCTAAGCCGGTTTTCAACAGGAAACTGACAGCTGATAAATGGCTTTAACCCTTTGTTGCTCAAAGTTCATGTTCCGTAATAAAAATGGATTCCAGCATTGAATCCGTTATCTGTTCTTTTTGGGGGTATCTTGGTGACTCAGCCTGCCCCATGGGTTGAATTGTGTCTTCAGCCTGCCCCATGGGTTGAATTGTGTCTTCAGCCTGCCCCATGGGTTGAATTGTGTCTTATCTCAGTTCTGTCCTGAACTTTTTTTTTCTTCTCCTATTTAGACCGGCGGGAATGGCTTGTCAAATATCAAGAGTCTAAAATGTTGAGACACAGCAACATTGGTTTCAGTTGGACCACTGCTTTTTTGCTTTGCTGACAGTTATCATTCATGCTTGGGTAATCTAGCGAGTAGTAGACAAATGTGTGGTTTTCTTTTTTTCATTCAAGATGTGTAAATGTGTGTGTGTGTGTGTGTGAGCCTGTCTTTGTGCTTGCTTGCAGTCTGACTGTCTGTCTGTCTGCCTGTCTGTGTATCTCCGTTTGTCTGCCTGTTTGTCTGTGTTACCTGCATGTCTTCCTGTCCTGTTTTTATCTGTCTTCTTGTCTGTCTGTCCCTTGCTGTGTGTTTCTTTGTCTCTGTCCCTTCTGTCTTTTAATCTCTGTCTTTGTCTGTCTGTCTGTCTTTGTCTGTCAATCTGTCTGTCTGGCTCTCACTTTTGTATGACTGCACACACTTAGAATAAGTGTATGTCTGCTTATGCATCTGTATGAACATTGTATGCCAGTCCACTCTGTCTGTCTCCCTTCCTCCACCTCCCCAGAGATTCCCTAGCTCTGTCCTTTGCCCAGCTTCTCTTCTCCATTTGCCCGTGTCATTCTCTGCTTCTCCTTTCTTCTGTCACTCTCTTCCTTCCCTAGAAAGGAATTCGAGAGAGGATGGACAGGCGTCAGTTTCTGCGTCTTGTTTTTGAGGCGTGCCCTTTCCGGACCCGCAAGCAACATCAGTCAGTTTCACATGGCGCGTCACAGGCGTTGAACTGGTAGGGCCTGTTTGAGGTCATCACCATCTTTCTGGAAGATCTAGGAACAGGGAGCTGATGAAAACCATGTCTGCATGTGGTCAGCTAGTCAAGGACGTAGTGAAGAAGCTGTAATCAGTAATGGATACTTGGACTTTAAAGCGAGAGAAAAACAATAGGGTGCAGTCAGGGGTATGCCAGGGATGCGGGTGTTACAGGTAGCCAGTCACAACAGAAGAGTTGCTCGCGCACGATGTGCAGGCAGTTGCGGATAAGCTGTATGGTATATGTTAACGGTCGGTAGCAGTGTGTGCGTAGATTCATGATTTCTGGGCTTTCTGTGTGCTGCATGAAGGCAGAGCCGATATGACTGTGAACAACTGATTCTTAGGAGCAGGTGTGTATTACCGGCCGCTGGTGTATGAGTGTTGTTGATGTTGTTGTTGTTTTTTTTGTTTGTTTATTTTTTTTGATTTGTCACACAAGTCTTGATGAACCAGAGTCAGTGTTTTTTTTGTTTTTTTTCCCCACACATCACAGGCTTTTTCACAATGGACACATGATACGTTTCCTGCTGAACAGTACACGGACCTAGGAGCTTGATTCACTATGAGGATAAAAAATGGGGGGGGGGGGGGGGGGGGGGGGGGGGGAATGATGTTTCAGAACATTGTTAAGCTGTGGTTTGGGAAAGACACCATCACAGCTTGTTTTTGCTTTATATAACATGTTGTTGTGCTTGTTTGGCTCCATGGTGAATCAGGTGTTCATGTGATACCTGTGTGCGTGGCTGTCCACATACTGTTTGGTGTGTGGCAGTTTTGACAAGTGGGGCTTTGCTTCATGTCAGAATGAGACCATTACATGTAGAGGATATGTGCAGGCTCTTTGTGTGTGTGTGTGTGTGTGTGTGTGTGTGTGTGAGAGAGAGAGAGAGAGAGAGTGCATAATGGCTCTGTGAAGAAAATATATATTATACTTTTCGTATGCTTTCATTACGTGCTTTTGAAAAAAAAAGTTGGTTTTCATGATTATTTTACCTTCAAAGTGATGGTGAATCTTCTCTTGAGACCACTCCTATTATTCTTGAACATTTCATTTTTTTGTCTTTTGTCTGCACTGTGCTGGTAGCTGATAGGGTGTTGACAGGTGTTTACAATAATAATGGACTTGTTTTATACATTATTTCCATAGAAATATGTGGTAGTACTGCATTCATCAATGTCAGGCTTCTTTCTTTCTCTGTCTCTCCCTCCTTGCCTCCCAACCCCTCCCGACCTCTCTCACTGTCTTAGTATATATGTATGTATTTCAGTGAAATCACTGCATATTTTTGTTTTCTGAATTTATGGATAGGTTTTGATAATCTTGATTTAACTTCTTTTTTTTTTCATGATCTACTTATAGGGTTCATACAAGATCAGTGATGATCCTCATGAGCTGTGGAACAGAAAGAAAATCTTTTCCACTTTTACGCCATTGCTTTTTTTTTTTTTTTTATGCCATACATAGTAGTAGCCTCTCATTAGTTTTCACTGATCATAATTCATACTCTCAAGTAAATCTGTAAAAAAGAAAAAAAAAAATGATCTCATTATATTACAGACTGAATAAGCAAACTGCACAAAATCTGTTAAAGCTTTGATCTCATTATATAACAGAAAAGCAAATCGCACAGAATCTGTTAAAACTTTGATCTCATTATATAACAGACAATAAGCAAACTGCACAAAATCTGTAGAAAGTGTGGGATATCATGAAATCCCGGGTTACACATTTTCACTGATAATCTACAGATAAGTCTGATAGATTCTCCTACGGGGTTGACAGATTAATGGGCAGGCAGACCATTTGCCACAGTGAGTCTTCATAAGGGAGAGGCTGGAGACCTGTCTTTCAGGCACACATGTACATGACTACCCAGCATGAAACCAGGCCACTAGAGGCAGAAATTGGTGGTGGAAAGGTTAATCTGGGGCATCTCCATTTCATTTTTTTATTTTACTTTTTTTTTAATAAAAAAATTGGGTTCCTAATACCCAAAATTTTCATAATAAAGTGGTATTTACTTGCTTTAAAAAAGATTCCCTAAATTAGTTGTTTAGAAAAGGAAGTTTGACAGGCTAAGAGAATATATGCAGGAGGGAATTGCAAACATTTGATAAGCTTTTTTTTTTTCCCCCTCAAAAAGGCTGGTAACACAGTGGCCTTCTAATGGCCACAACACACACTGTCTTGTCTTCTGTTCCAGTGCATTTCATTCATATATCAAGTTAATCAGGAAGGTCTGGTGATTTCAGATATCAAATATAATGTGTATCTCAAATTTCTTGAAAGTTTGAGTTAAGAGACTGGTGTTGTGGTGGAGGGTCAGGTATGCATCATATTGTTGAAGTGTATTTATTGATAGGGTCCTCATGTTGACTGTGCCCTGCTATGATGCCATGTTTGTGTTCTTCTCAGCCATTGATTGACATGACAGACTGCATACTTCTCTTACACACTGACACTGTTGTTGTTGTTGTATTTACATTTTTTTCACTTCAAGAATCTGACAAAGATTCTACACAGGAGAGCGA
>JADBJO010000192.1:87500-90000 GCA_016801955.1 Conus betulinus | reverse complement strand
TTGTCAGAATAGGAATGTGGCTGTGGATGTGTGGAGATGGCATTTTGCCATGAATTTATTGGATAAAGCAACAGCAGGAATGCTCATATGTTTAAAAAATTTTAATCAGCAGCCTTAGGTAAACCTTTGTTTGAAAACAATATGTGAATGTTAGGAGCTAGTAACATTGGTAATAACAAAGACCTCTGCTATGGATCTGACAGATCCTGGATTGGCACCAGGATTTTAATGGGTTCATCTTTTTGACACATTTTCATCATTCCACCCAGTTTTTATTGAAGTCACTCCAGTAGTTTGGATGTAACCTTGGTGGGGATCTTTGGTCCCTTATTGATCCAAATCTGTATGACTGATCAGCATCACACCGTGAGGAGTTTGTTGTTGGGCCGTATTCCATCAATCGATTTGAATTTTGTTGAAAAAAAGATTGTGGTCAGTTCTGGTATAAGCTTGCTGACAGACAGAGTAGACAACCAACCTACGAACAGATGCAAGTGGAAACACAAGCTCCTTGATGTGGGAAGGTGGTGAATGGCATTTTTTAATGTGCAGTTTCTTTCATAATCAAGTCAGTAAGGTGACAACTTAACAGATGATGATATTCTACCCAACATGCTCTCTATCAAGATTTAGTACTTAGTGTGCAGGCAAGGCTGCTTGTAGATGACTTTGTTGTGGTGCATAGCCATGGCCGAGATCAGTTATTTCTTTTCAGAACTTCCAACATGCACTTTTTTGTAATGTGTCTCTGCCTCAGTCAGTGCTGGTACCTTCAGACTGGAGAGCATGATAATGTCAGACCTGGATAACTACATTATGTGCATAAGCCATTTTTTCTGTACAGTAAAAAAAAAATTTGATGAAGGATTTCTGAATAGGGACTTTTGTCCTTTAAATGCTTTTTTTTTTTTTTTTTTTAAAAACTTTTCTCTTTGTTTACACTCAGTATATTTCCTAATGAAGCCTCCCTCCCTGTGTTCAGAAAGTGTTTGAACAAGATTAATTCTTTAAAGCCGACAAGGGGTGTGTTGGTCCTGAACTTACAAGCTACATTCAGGGCTGAAACACTTATCTGATTTTTTTTCTTTTCATCTTCATTTTTATTATTTTCTTTTTCTGCAGACACACTGCTCTCAAGCTCTCCCTTTAGTTTCTTCTAGTTCTTAACCTCTTCCCTGCTTGCCCCGTGTCTATTACGGAGTCGTTTTCATGATCTTGTGCACCCGTAACCATGTCTATTATGGGGTACTTACTACAAAAACATTGATTATATATCATACTAATGACCAGCAAAATCAAATTATTATGATACCGAATCATATCACAGGGAATAAGAAAAAAGAACATGCAACAAATCTAAAAGATATCTTAATAAATGTATGAGTGGTCAACGGATGAGTGAACCTACTGCAATTTGGCCCCGGCACTCAGCAATACAGAAAAGCTCTTATACCATGGCATGGAAAGGGTTAATGAGGAATTCCACTCCCACCTCCCCTCCCCCCCTCTACACACACACACACACACACACACACAGATTCTTGTTTTCAGGAACAATTTTTGTCGTTCTGTATACATGCTTTACCTTTCAACAGAATTTCTCTCCCTTTAAAAACTTTCTTGAAAAAAGAAATTCTTTCTATATGCTGATTTACCTCCATAGCCTCTTTCCCTTAAGGTTTCCATTTCTACGAATTAAAGGGCAAGATTTTACTATGTTTCTTTCTCTCTCTCTTTTTTTTTTTTTTTTTTTTGAGGATTTTATTTTAGACTATTGTGATGTGCCATGACCGGATCATAAGCATGCACCAACTGTTCAAGCAGGATATAGATGATGTATTTGATGAGAGTCCAGGATTCAGAGTATCTGCATAGCAGTATCTGATAAAGATCAGGCAGAAAATACCACACCTTGCTCAAGTCTTTCAGTTTCCTTGCCATTCAGACTGAATGCTGTTGTTTTACTAGTTTTGAGTTGAAAGGTACCGTTCTTTGTGTATGTAAACAAATGGATGCTACATGCCTGGGTTTCTTGCAGGGCATTGTGCCAGGACAGAGGTTATCTGTAAAGTTCAGAGTTTTGACCCTTGGCGAATATGGCTCAGCAAACATTTATGACCCATTTGAATTCAGATTATGAAAATTTTTGTTCATGGTTTCCTGAAAGAAGAGGATATGTGTTAATTTAGATTACGAAAATTATTGTTCACAGTTTGCTGAAAGAAGAAGATACATGTTAATTCAGATTATGAAAATTATTGTTCAGTTTGCTGAAGAAGAGAGGATACATGTTAATTCAGATTATGAAAATTATTGTTCCCAGTTTGCTGAAAGAAGAGGATACATGTTAATTCAGATTATGAAAATTGTTTCCCATTTTGCTGAAAGAAGAGGATACATGTTAATTCAGATTATTATGAAAATTATTGTTCACAGTTTGCTGAAAGAAGAGGATACATGTTAATTCAGATTATGAAAATTGTTGTTCCCAGTTTGCTGA
>JADBJO010000192.1:55000-80000 GCA_016801955.1 Conus betulinus | reverse complement strand
AACATTGTAAACTGTTTTCGAAGGAGGATGATGAATCAGAAAAAAAAGGAACTTGGACCCAGCCAATCAATCTGTTGTAGGAGGAGTATGAGCACACTCTAAGACATTGGAAAGTGGATTTGAAGAAGGGTAATAAGTTGAAAAAAGAAAAAGAGAGAGATTTGGACCCAGCCAGACAATCTGTTGTAGGAATATAAGCACACACTAAGACATTTGAAGCTGTTTCAGAAGTCCCAGGAGAATAAGAAGTCAAAAAAAAAAAATGAAGAGAGAATTAGGACCCAGCCAATCAATTTGCTATGAGAGAATGAGCAATCACTGAAACATTCTAAACTGTTTTTGCAGAAGTTGAAAAAAAAAAAAAAAGGGGGGGGGGGGGGGGGGGGGGGGGGGGGTTTGGACCTGGCCAGTCTGTTTTGCACATATAAAATATTCCAACCATTTCTAAGTGGGGGGTAGGACAGGTGGGGTGGGGGGGGGGGGGGGGGGGGGGGTTTCCTAAGGTGGTGGTGGGGGGTGGGGGTTTGGGGGGGTTGGTGGTGGGGTGGGGGGGGGGGGGGGGGGGGGGGGGGGTGGGGGGGTGGTGGGGGGGGGGGGGGGTGGGGGGGGGGGTGGGTAGGGAAAAAAATTAAAAAAAGGGGGGGGGGGTGGGGGGGGGGGGGGGGGGGGGGTGGGGGGGGGGGGGGGGGGGGTGGGGGGGGGGGGGTAAGGGATCCTTGTTAATAAGAAAACCATTTCTAAGGAGGACAATGATGTTAAAAAAACGGAGGTAAGATCCAGCCAATCAGTCTGTAATAGGAGTATAAGCATGTGTATACTAAACATTCCAAGCTGTTTTTGAAAGGGGATAATGAGGGTTTAAGAAAAAAAAAAAAGGAATTTGGAACAAGCCAGTCAATCTGTCGTGGGAGCAGACGATAAACAAACAGGAAAACAGGTAATTCTTGTTGAGCCCCCAAAGGGATGTCACTCAGCCCTCAGCAGACCACTTCATCACGGGGCTTTCAAGGTGACTGGGAGGCAGAGGGAGGGGACAGGAACTAGCCAGATTGGAAGCAAAACACTGGCTGACCTCACTTCACACAGCTCCCAACTGGAGGGACAGGATGGAGGTCTGCCTGCTTCACAGAACAACAGCATCCAGCCCATGCTCTTTGAACTGTTGATTTATCATAAAGAAAAGAGTTGATTGAAGGTCATGATGATGCTTAGGAATTCCATTATTCTTATTCCTGAGACTCTTTAAATAGAGGCTTTCCTACGAGGGAGGAAAAGAAACAAAATGATTGATTTTCTTTATGGATGTATAGAATAAAAAAATTGGTGGTAGATTGCGGTGCCTAAGAAATACAATCATGTGGTTTCCATAATTTCTGCAAGGATATCAAACGGGAATATTACAACCTCCTGTCTCATCAAGTGATATCAGGTTTGCCTGTAAGTGACTGCTAAAAGGTGCTGATTCTTGGCTCTATTAGAGAGTGTGAAAGATTGTACTTTTCTTCCATACCTTCATCATGTTGGCCACTTAAACTTCATTTAGAGCTCTCCTCCAGAGCTTCTGACCAAAGGCTTCCCCAGAGTCAGTGTTAGAGGATTCACCTTGCTGTGTTGTTTACTGTGTCTGTGTGCACAAGCATTGCAACAAAATTCATGTTCTTGGAATCTTTTATTTGTGACTATTGTGGACCTTTGGAGAACTACCAGGTACAGCGCATACGTTCTGGGATAATTCTTAGTATGAGCCCATTGTTCATTTTGTGTTGTGTCGCTTGTGTAACTGTAGTTCCTTGAATCATGGGATTGTCTTGTGTTCTGTTTTGGGAATATGGCTTTGACTTGACAGATGCATTTCATACTGTGTGTGTGAGAGTGGTATCCTTAGCAATGCTCACTTCATTGCATGTCTGTTCATATGTTCACCTTGCCTACATATAAGGAGCCGGTAAGAGACATGTGGGAATGCTTGGTTTTGCTGTCATGTCTTTGCGAAAAGAAAATAGGATTGTATCCTGGCAAATGCACACAAATATCAAATGATCAATTCTATTCATTATCCTCATCAAGACTGTTCATTTATTCCCTGTGTTTTCATGATTCATGAACTCGGTATTGAACATGTTCATTAGTGTACTGGTATGCGCTATAGTACACATATGGTTTCCACAATATTTATGTTCCTTTTGAGGGAGAGAGAGAGAGATAGACCTATGTCATCTTATTATCTGTTCCTTTGTTAATCATGCTGCTAGCCTGGTAGGGAAATCAAACGTCGAATTTCTCAGCTCTTCTTACTGGATTCAGCTTCCAGGCATGTTCCTCTCAACGTTTACAGGGTAACCGCAGACAGTTGTTCATGTGGGTGTTGTGATCATGTGACATCTGCCTTCATTCTTCTGTCGACTCTTCAGTGTTTTGCATGGAAACTTTTGGGGAATAGTGGCTGCTTGAGTTGCACATGATTACTGTTGTTGCGTTGAAACTGAATGTGTTATTGTAGGTTTGTAGCTATTTACTTGCATAAAAACTAAAATAAAATGTGTTTCACTTTGATTTCATTGCAATTGTGTTAAAACATTTTTTTAAATTGCTTGTTGTTGCCTTATTTTCCAGCCTTTCAGTTGAAATATTAAGGCTGTATAAGGACAGGAAAGTGAGAAGGTGGTGATAAAGAGATAAAAAAATGTTCGCATTATTTAACTGTCTTCACGTTAGGATTACTTCTGTTTGTGTTATATAGTGCTTTATAGAATGCTTCAGATAATTTCATTGCCTACTGCTAAGGGGGATATTTCAGTTTTTCTCTTTCTGTGTTGTGAAAAGAAAAACGGATTTTTGTTTGACATAGGTTCTGAAAAGAGTTGTCTGTTTTACATTCATACATTTTGTACTTTTGATTTAATGATTTGTTTATTGTTTGCATGTTTGTGTATTTATTTACAAAGTCAAACCAGAGTAGTGAAGAGACAACCAAACAATAACAATGGCAAAAAAACAAAGAGAAAAAAATTGAGAAAATCTCCAGTCCTGTGCAGAGTCTGTTGGAAAAATTTTCGCCTGTTGTGTGCTCCATCATGGAATCTTCAGTTGAGTGTAAAATTTGATATGAAATGGTGTGACTTTTCATGTACTTTCAAAGATAAAGAAAAATGAAATTCATGTATCTCCAGGGACATGCAACATGTACTTTTAAGTCCTTGTTAAATCCTTCACAGCACCAAAGTGGTGGCCCTTAATGTGTCTTTGCTCTTTCTTTTTTGCATGGTTTTATTCACATTTTTTGTTGTGGTGTTGTTCTGCATTTAAAATTCTGTCTTAGATTCAAGAGTAGAAGAGCAAATTATATTTAGGCATTCAGTGTTGAGCGCTACTCATATTCAAGCATCTGATATTGAAGATCATCAAATCCATTTCTTTACCATTGATTATGTTTCTGATGACTGTTTTTCTCCCTGTCTTTTTCTCGTTCTGTCTCCCATTCCTTGCGTCCACTCTCAGTCCTTTCCTCTTACTTTGTACACACACACACACACATACATGTGCACACATGCGTGTGCATGCGCACACACGCACGCGCATACACACACACACACACACACACACACACACACACACACACACACACACACACACACACACTGTGTGTCTCTCTCTCTCACACACACACACACACACACACACACACACACACACACACACACACACACACTCTCTCTCTCTCTCTCTCTCTCTCTCACACACACACACACACACACACACACACACACACACACACACACACGTTCGTTCATGCTCGACCACACCACCAGCACACACACACACACCAGCACACACACACACACACACACACACACACACACACACACACACACACACACACACACACACACACTCTATCTCTCTCTCTCTCTCTCTCTACACACACACACACACACACACACACACACACACATGCTTTCCTCTCTCTTTCTGTGTTTGTGTCTGCCCAGTGTGTGTAACTTATTAATTCATGACGTGACAGCAGATTTGATGGACTTCTGATTTCTTGATCGATAGAATTTGCAGTAGTGAGTGAGTTGCTGACTGAATTTTTGATTGATATGTCAGGCTCATGACTTTGATCGGAGTAGTTTATTCATTTCTCCCAGGCCGGCTAGTGATTGATTCTGATTGATGAATTGATGGTTTGATCAATTATCAGGAACGTCAGGCTCGTGCCATGGCCAGCATCGCCAATCTGGAAGTGCCAGGAGAGCTGGCTTACGTGTACAGCAAACTGGATGGTTAGTATGAGACATCTGTGTGAAACCAGTCCGTCTTTTGTCTTGTCTTGTTTATACACTAGAGAAAAAATCTGTATGAGATGTCTTGGATTGTTTATACACTAGAGAAAAATCTGTATGAGATCAGTCAGGTCTTTTGTCATGTGTCATCATACAATTTATTATAATCTGCAAGAAAGTCTTTTTTGTCTTGACATGAAATTAAAAATAAAAAAATTGTTGGAAACCAGACAGTCGTTGTCATGTGTTTTCATTACAAGAAATCTGCAGGGAACAGTCTGCCCTTTGTCATTTGTTGTCATTGTAAGAATTTTGTAGGGAACCAGTCAGTTCTTTGTCATGTGTTGTCATTATGAGAAATCTGTATGGAATCATTCTGTCCTGTGTTACGTGTTGTCATTGTAAAAAACCTATAGGGAACCAGTCTGTTCTTTGTCACATATTGTCAGATCATTACTGCAGGGAACCAGTTATTCTTCTTTGTTGCATGTTCTCATGTGAGTCAGTTTCATCCTTAAACCATACAACAGAAAATTCTATTTTACCTTGCGTTTGCTTTCTTTTTCGTTTTGCTTCATGCCTTTCTTCTTTATTTTTTTCTCACAAGATGATGACTCGTATTTAACCATGATATTTGCTTGTTTCCATCAGCCTTATCCGTGTGTCTGTGTCCCTTTTTCTTGATCAGCTTTTCCTTGGACCTGGGGCTATAACTTTATGTGATTGATTCATGCCCACATAGCCACATATTTCTCTTTTTCTTTCTGAGCTAAGATTCCCCTCAGATGTTGAGCAAATCTGTCAGCAAAGAATAATGTAGATGGTAACCTGGATAGGAGAAAACTGGGGTCATCTGCATTGACATTACAAAATACTTGTGAGTAGGAGGAACAAATGTTAACTTTTTTTTGTCGCCGTGGCTTCATGTGAACTGGGGGAACACAGAGCTGGGTACCCATTTTCCATCCCTGTTTTCTTTGTCTGATTACATCTATCAGAGTGAATTTTCTGCACAAAATTTTGCCAAGGACAGCTGTTTTTTTTTTTTCTGTTCCATTTTGCGTACTCCCCAAAAGCATTCCTTCCATGCCATTAAGTCCAGCTATACGACACAGCCACACCCAGAATTGTGCTATCCCAGCCTCAGCACCAGCAGTCCTCAGGGAGCCATCAGTATCAAGTTGTCACCAGGCAACCCTCTCAGACACTGCTGTTGAGTCACTTTGCTGGAGTTCAGTCGTTTATGTTTTGATCCAACATAGGCGGGACACTATCTGCTATCCCCCCCTACTGTTGACAGTAACTACATAGATGCAGAGCCAGCATGAGTGAGCTTTCCTTTTCACAACACACCATCATGGCCAAAGACCATTTTTTTTGCAGCGGATTTTTTTACTGCGATGTGTGCAAGTTACCTGCAAGCATAGTGTGTCAACCTGTTTGAGTTGTCACTGATATTTTGAAATTCCTGAATCTGCTTTTAAGGTCCACAACATAAATGCAACAAAACCAAACTCTTTAGGTTATTAACTTAAACTTGATGCTTGTATGGAGAAAATCCACTGTTAAATCAAGAAATAATGAGTGTAAAATTTGTAAAAATGACGACGTGGAGGAAATGCACTTGAAAAGCGGGAGATGTAAAATCATAAATTCTTATGGAAAGTGAACTTGACTGTCGTATGCTACATTTTTTTTTATATCATGTATGCAGTCGCTGGTTTTCTCATGCTAAATCCATGATACATGAAATCATTGAAAACACATAATTTTTCTTGATTTACTGCAAGCATAAAATAAAATTTGTCAGATTTTGAGTTCACAGTATTCCTGAGAAAAGACCAAGTGTAATAGTAATGGTGAAAACATGGGAACCTACAAGCATGCGTTGATCCTCAAGCATCATTTGGGCTGAAAGGATTGTCTAACGTTGATCCACAGAATGGCGCCTCGTCCATGATGGGCACAACATCATCACGGCGGTGGGTGACATGCATTCCATGGACATGGGCTACCGCCTGCCCATGACATCAACTCCCACCCCTTCAGCAAGTACACCAGCGTCTACTTCAAGGGTCAGGTCTCTTGAGGGTGTGCAGGGGAGGAGAGGGATGTGTGTGTGTGTGTGTGTGTGTGCGTGTGTGTGTGTGTGTGTGTGTGCGTGTGTGTGTGTGTGTGTGTGTGTGTGTGTGTGTGTGTGTGTGTGTGTGTGTGTGCGTGTGTGTGTGTTTGCGTGTGTATTTGCGTGTGTGTGTGTGTGTGTGTGTGTGTGTGTGAGGGGAGGGGGGCAGTAGGGATATTGCATGATGGGGGTTGGGGGGGGGGGGGTTGTCTGTTTTTAATTGTTACTATTTTATGGTGGTTTAAAATGATGTTTGTGTCTTGAGCTTTTTTTACATGTGTGTATGTGTGTGTGTGTGTATGTCCGCATACAATGAAAAAAAAAATTCAGCAGTTGGAGTGACTGTGCGTACTTGATGGACTTTTTCTTTTCTTTTTTCTTTTTTTTTTTTTTTCGTTAGATGTAGACTGCAGAATCCTGATTGACATTGTTCATTTACAGTGTAACATTTGCAGAGTCCTGACTGTTTCATTGAAGTTGTAACATGTAGAATCCTGACAGACTGTTACATTGATGGTGTATCATGCATGGAGTATTGATGGTTTCATTGAAGATGTAGTGTGCAGAATCCTGACACTTTGTTACATTGATGGTGTAACATATGCAGAGTCCTGCCTGTTTCATTGAAGATGTAACATAGAGAATCCTGACGGACTGTTACACTGATGGGGTAACATGTGCAGAGTCCTGACTGTTTTATTGAAGATGTAACATACAGAATCCTGATAGACTGTTAGATTGATTTTTTTAACACATGCAGTCCTGACTGTTTCATTGAAGATGTGACATGCAGAATACTGACAGATGATTATATTGATAGAGTAACCCATGCAGAATCCTGACCATTAAACTGATGATGTGACATATGCAGAGTCCTGACTGTCTCATTGAAAGATGTAACATGCAGAATACTGATGGACTGTTACACTGATGGGTAATATATGCAGAGTCCTGACTGTTTCATGAAGATGTGACATGCAGAATACTGACAGATGATTATATTGATAGAGTAACCCATGCAGAATCCTGACCATTAAACTGATGATGTGACATATGCAGAGTCCTGACTGTCTCATTGAAAGATGTAACATGCAGATACTGATGGACTGTTACACTGATGGGTAATATATGCAGAGTCCTGACTGTCTCATTGAAAGATGAAACATGCAGAATACTGACAGACTGTTATACTGATGGGGTAACATGTACAGAGGCCAGTCTGTCTCATTGAAAGGTGTAACATACAGAATACTGACAGACTGCTACACTGATGGTATAACATGTGCAGAGTCCTGACTGGGGGATGAGGAAAGAACCCCTGTACCTTCCTCTGACCAACGTGCAGGGTGAGGCGCTGTCCCAGAGGGCCCTCTCCATCTTCAAACTGGTTAGTGCTGCAAAGTCTTCTACACTAAATTTCCTTCCTAACCTGGATGTTCAATGTTTTGAATACACACTCATGATGCTGTGCGTTTTGAATCAATAAATAATCCATGAGCTGTTGAATCTGTGAAGACACATTTGAGTTGTGTCTACATCATTTCTGTAATGAATGTGTGTTCAGTTTAACTCTTTTCAGTGTGTGGAATACCAAAGAAATTGAAATTCTGGTAAGACGGTAATGTATAATTCTAATGTGAAGTGACTTTTACAGCAGAACGAATTGTGAACTGTATTTGAATTAAAGAAAAAGAGTTTGATGGTCAGAATTATGAAGTGCTAAAAATTGTTGCAGTATTTTACCACAATAATTAATCCAAGATGTTTCCTTTTTCTGTTTTTTTTTTTCCCACTACCATTTGAGACAACAGATCTTTTTCCTGGATTGATGCAAAAAGTTTTCATTATATTCAGTGCAGAATTAAAGGTTAAGGGTAAATTTCTAATTTCAAATTGCAGCTTACAGACCTTATATAGGATGGCTGGTTGTGCACAACTTGAAGTGAATAACATATCATCATCCGTTGCAGCAGTATTCCTTGTGCTTTAGATTATTGTGATTAGATTCAGTCTTTCACATGGGCATTTAGAAAGGCAGCCTGTTTATGATGATATGAAAAGTCCGTGTAATAATTCATTCAGTTATATATTTGTGTTGTAGAAACTGAGAATGTTTTTTTTTTCATTTTTCATTTACAACAGATACTTCGTTACATGTGTGACACCAGCTTGTCAGAGAAGAAGGAGAAGGTGCTGTCTGACTTCATCGTCCAGATGGTAAGAGACCTAGATAAGACTGAATCATTGGTGATGGTTAGTATGAAAGGGTTAAGTTGATTGCATGAGTGGCACCTGTATCTTGGGTGTGCAACATGGAGTGTTGGATGAGAGATTGGGTGTGCAACAGGGGACAGGTTGTGCAACAGGAAGGAAGAGACCCTGTGGTGTGTGTGACAGGGTCTGCAACAGGAAGGATGAGATACTGTGATTGTGTGTGACAGCGTATGTTGTGCAACATAAGGGATAACCATATGTGACAGGGTGTGCAACATGGAGTGCAGGATGAGATCCTGTGACTGTATGTGACGGGTAATGCATCGCAGAGGATGAGACCCTGTGACTGTATGTGACGGGTAGTGCATCGCAAAGGATGAGACCCTGTGGCTGTGTCTGACAGGGCCTGCAACACGAGGGGCTGCGAGACGAGATCCTGTGCCAGATTGTCAACCAGACGTGGCAGAACCAGGACCTGCAGCAGGCAGAGAGGACGTGGAAACTGATGGCCTCCTGCCTGTCCTGCTTCATGGCCAGCCCCACGCTCTTCAAGTCAAGTACCTCCTCAAGTAGGTGGCCTGATTGGCCTGCATTGTTTCCATCACTTGCTCTTGTCATAACTAGGCTTTTTTTTTTTTTTTTTTTTTTTTTTTGAGAAAGAGGTGTGTTGGTAGGGAATTTTCTCTTGCTATATTTTCATCGTCAACTGGGCATATCTACTACCACCTCCATTTAAGGGCCTGTGGCTTTTGGTCTGTTGGCTGTCACAGCCCTGATATGGCCCTTCATGGTCGGCTGGGCTATAAGCAGCATTCCTTTCTCTTTCTTCACTATAGCCATGTTTATGCAAAAACTGTTGAAATGGTCAAACGACAGTGTGGTCCCGGGACAAACTCACTGAATTTGAGTACATGTGCATGCAAATTAAGGGTGGATCAAAGGGCAGATCCAGGATCTGCTTGACCTTGACAGAGGTCTGCACTCTCCTGAGTGTCTCTCTGGTTGTAAAAGTTACCATAAATTTTTATTTTCAACTGAACAGGAATAATTTTGTTGTTTCCAAGTGTCTTTTCATGTTGTTTTATTTCATGTCTGGGTTTGAAGTCAGTGCTCTCAGATAAACCAGACTTATTGCGCATTTGTGGTGGATATTCTGCTCTCCTGGTCACAGAGTGTATAGTTATATTGGCAGTAAAATTTAGCGAGCAGTGTCGAACCATAACATATCACTGCCCTGGCCCATCATAGCTTGTGGAAACTGTTGTAGCTCCTCTGATCTTTCAGGGGTACAATATATTCCAGAACAGACTTCACTCTGTAACACAGACCTGTTATGTAGTAAACAAGTAGTGTTACAGTTGATCCATACTGAAATTAGTGAAAAAGCAAACTTGATAGTGAAACTTGATGATTGTGACTGCTGAGGTGTGATCATTCTGTGACGTTTGTTCTCCACATTTGTGGCAGAATCATACTAATATACATGTTTCTTTTGAAATAACATCCAGGGACTAAGATTTATCAATGTTGATATGGAATGAAGTAGTCTTCTGTCGTAATAACTTGTTAAGTCCAGTGAAAGTATATGCAATCACAAGAATGCAAACGCGCCTAACAATGAAGCAATATTCTCAACTGTTACCATGAATTTTTGTGGTGCAGGTATGTGTCTGACGTTGGTATCAACGGCTACAAGTGGATCTGCCAGCACAAAGTGCTGCAGTCAGCCAACCTTGACCCCCAGCTCAGTCGGGTGTACCCACCATGTTTCCTGGAGTGGCGGGCCATTGAGCGCAAAGCCAACATGGCTGTGGAGGTCAAGTTTCCCTATGGTAAGTTGGTTGAGACTGTGATCATTTTCTGTGTGATGTTGGTATGATATTCATTATTGTATTGATATCCCATGCTTTCTGTGTCTGTTACTGTTGGTCTGTATGCGTTGTTGTAAGTTAGATTGCGTGTTGTGAAGGTCCAATTTGTGGCCACAGGTTATTCTTTGGTGTGAAGGAGAGTGTTGTTCATAAGTATGAGGAGAGGGAAAGGGAGAGAGAGGGGGGGGGGGGGGGGCACAGAGAGAGAGAGAGAGAGAGAGAGAGAGAGAGAGAGAGAGAGAAAAGTCAGCATGTCCTCTGTGTGTGTGTGTGTGTGTGTGTGTGTGTGTGTGTGTGTTTTCAGTTTACGTTTGAGTGACGTTTCAGTGTTGCCATTGTCTTAAGTGGAACTCATGTTTCAGACATCAACGTGATTGGACACGTGGAGTCCTGGACCTCTGGTGAGCTGCTGGCCTCTCACCTGTTAAAACAGAGGTATGCTTTTGGTTTGGTTGATAGATACATGCAGGAGGAGGAGGAGGAGATTGTTTGAAAGGTCGAGCAAGACAGAGTGGAGTGGAGATGATAGAGGCATAGAGGAGACTGACAGACAACTGTTGATAAATTCAGGGGAAAGATTGAGAGGAGGGTAACATTTAGTGGGAAGGATAAAAGCTAGGGGAAGAGAAGAAATGTGAAGGATAGCTGTGAAAAGCAGTTGAAAGAGAGAGGGAGAGAGAAAGAGAGAGAGGGAGAGAGAGAGAAAAAGACAGAGAGAGAGAGAGAGAGATGTTATTTGGTCACATTTTGATAATCTGCTCTCACATTTCACTGGAACCTCTGGTAACAACCCCTGTGTTCAGTGACTTCCTCCTAACGACCAAACATTCTGTGAGGGGCCATTTCTCTTACCAAATGACACTGTTTTCAGTGTCTGAAGAGTAACCTCTTCTGTTTCTGATTAGCAGCTGAGCTATCCAAAATCTATGATTTTTTTTTTTTGTCTTCTCAATACTGAACAAAATTGCAGGTATTAGTCTCATAACAATCCAGTTTTCATTACTTCACATCCCCATCCCCACTTCCCATCCTGTCCGCGTCCTTTGAACTTCCAAATAATACTTTTTGGGCCATTTTTGTTGTTTTCTGTTGTATGTGATCTTGCAAAACCAATGAAAAATTGTGTTTTATTGTATACACCATGCCTTTGAACCTTATCAGAGGAAGTCTGAATGAGATTTCCTTGTTTCTTCCATGCATCAACACAGCTGTCACATTATGATAAGCTCTGAGCATTTTCACATTTTCTTGAACTGCCAGTTTGGGTACCTCTCTGTGAAGTATACAAAGTATGCAAAGACTGATTATCATGACAGATGAAAATCTTTGTAGAGAGGTTCGTTGTATCAGCATGCACACATTCCCACTCTCATCTAGTTTATCAGCACACCAAACGATGAGCAGTACTGAAAGATGTGTCTGCATGCATTTCATAGCATGTTGTTTGTTCTGACAGAGGACTGAGGGACAACACGCAGGGCTGGACTCTGATGCTGCAGGAAGACGTGGACCGCTATGAGCTCATGGGCTATGACTATGTCCTGGACCTCATCAGTGAGATGGAGCTGGCCCCAGGCTTCCCTCACTGCAAGGCCTATTTCCTCGTCTCCTTCGACCGCACCAAAGAGAGGATGCACCACCGACATCATGATGAGGGACCACACAATGCTGAACAGGAACGGATTCTCATCCTGACGGGGCCGCTGCCAGAGATGCTGAAGAGAACTATGCCAGTGGTCAGTGTCAGTCAAGTAAAAACTGTCACGACGACCACCACCACCAATACCACTGCGGAAGATCTCTCTCGGCTTCTCCACAACCAGCGTGCTCAACCAGCGCCCCACACAGACATTCTGTCATCAGAACTGTCAGAAAGCCGCATGAACCAGCGCTACACTAAACGCAGAGCCCCAGCTCCCCCAAACGGACACATCCCAAATGGGCATGTGGTGAATGGACAGGTCAACGGTATGGTGAAACGGAGACATGTCTGCCATTGCCTGAGGACGATGATGACCTTGACCTGTCTCATTCCCGCATCAATGGGCGTTATTTCCCTGAGGCCAATGGCCATGACCTTTCAGCCAGTCGACTGAACTCACGCTACACCACACCAAGAAGACGGCGGGGGGTGTGCGCAAGTCGGCTGTGCAGGACCAGATTCGCAAGAAGCAGGGCCTGGGAGTGGTCACTGCCGATGTCCACTCTGTCACCTCTGAGCATTCAGACTGGTCGCACTGGGTGGAGGATGTGTTCAACAGCGCCCTCAATGAACATGATGATCTGACCTCTGAGGGCAGGTCCCTGCACTCTCGTATCAAGGGCGGTGGCAAAGGAATACCTGGAATACAAACACAGCAGGTAAGGTGGATTATCTTTGAATTTTGTCACATTTAAGAAAGCTGTAGGTAAAGACTAAACTGCCAGTTACATACACTAAAATAGTAATCAAGCTGACATCAAGAAAGTTTGCGATTTTATTGGTGCAATTTACAGTTTTCACTTCCGTTAAACCAGCAAGTTTGTATGGTCATGCATGCACACTTTTGAATGCACACACATACACACATGTGCATGAACTACTCCGCCTCTTCCCCTCCTCCTCCTGTCCCAATCCTCTCCTTTTTTCTGGAAGTGATTTGAGAGAAAAACGTTCTGCTGTGAGAGGCTTCAACATGACATGACATTGACAGTTTCCTGTAGCCTGCTTGTGAGTGTGACATGTGGCTGGCTTTGACTGGTGAGATGATTGGGTTAGAAATTATTATGAGAATACTGGAGAAGGGGGGCTCAGGGGGAGGTGACTGGGTTAGGAATTATCATGATAATACAGGAGACGGGGGCTACAGCAGGATTACAAAAAAAGAAGGAAAGCATAGCATCTTAAGTAATGTGCACCATTTGCCAAGAGATGGAGGAGGCTGCATATTTGATCTAGACCTTTTGAAAAACTGAGCAAGTAGATATTTTCATATTAGATGACTTAACGGGCAGGAATTAAGTCCAACTGCTACAGAATGTCTTCTTGATTTTCCGCTAAGCTCAAAACGTCAAGAAATGGGAACATGCTCTGTTATTAGAACAACAAAACAGTTCTTGAAAACATCTCCACTTATAATTTGGAATCTATCAGAATGTTTTGTACAAGTTGATAAATCATTAAAAAGAAAATAATGAATTATGTTGCTTTCCAGACGAACGTTCCTCCCAATCTGAACCTAGGACTGGGTCTGACCACGCCCACTAACGTGGTGGCTCCACCCATGGTGTCTCCAGCCTTTGCCTTCAATCCCCAGCTGACCCCTGGCTTACAACCACAGCAAGGTGGGTACAGCGCTGGCCTGTACTTTCACTGCCCTGCTTGGCCTTGCCAAGGTCTGTTAGCCCAAATGTTTACAATGGTGGTGTTTAGCAACTAGTAGATATGACCTGATGGGTTGAATCAGCTGCAGTATGCTCAAAATGACTTTGTGTGTTCAAGCAACTTCGCTAACAGCTGTCAGTGATAGTGTTATCAAGGTATGCCCCTGCCACACATTCCCCATGTCCTCCCACTCCTGCATCAGTATTATGAAGTTATCCCCCTCCATATCATTTTCCCTCCTCCTACCCCATTAGGGGATTTGAGGAATGCCTTCAGTTTTTCATAGGTCAACATTGACCACCTTTGCTATAACAAGACATGTCTCCAATTGATTTCAATTTCATATTCTGTAGTCAGTGAGACCAGGTACGGGTTTCCTGCTTTTCATCCCATGACTTAGCATTTTTGCTGTTGAAAGAATTTCCAGCCATTTGGTTTAAAGTGCAGTGCATGCTGATGGCTTTGGGGAAGTTTTTGTCCATACAAAAAATGTGGCAAGCGTACAGTGCCCCCAGCAAGATATGTCTAAATTGTTACAAATCTTCCCTTTTGGTGATGAACAACAGTATAAGACTTTGTTTTTCAGCGATGAACAGTACTATTGTGGGTTTTATTTTCGTTGAAGAACAGCAGCTCTGTAGGCCTTGTTTTTCAAGTGATTATTATCGTTGTTATTATTAAGACTACATATATGGCATCTCTCTTTGGCTTGAGTCAAGCTGTGGGTACTTTACAGTCAACGCTTTCCTTTGCACAACAGGCTACATACCTGGGCAGAGAGCTGACTGAAGAGCTGCCTGCTGGCACTACATTCCGTCATTTCCCGCATTATTCAGTCTGTCAGTCAGTCAGGTTTTCACTCATATTTCCATGCAAAAGTCATGCTCTTTTATGAAAGATGCAATGAGACTTAATGTATATGCGAAGAGTTTTTATGTGCGCGTTCATAGATGAGGCCTTTATTCAAAGTTTCGTCTAAAGGACATTGAGAAGTCAGCAAAGAAGTTAAACTCTGAAGAGCCAATTTTTTTTCCAACCTGACTATCTTGAGTGGGAATCAAACCCTTAAATTGGAACTTTGTGTCTGCCACCTTACCCAGCAGGACCCCAGATGTGTGTAAATCATTGTCTGTGTTGTAAGTGATGAGGAGTGTGTCAGCAGTATTGAGGTGCAATGCACTCAGCAACACAGGTCTAAATCAAGTTTTCCTGAGCTAAGTTGCCTTCATGCTAGCTCTGTTGCTTCCACTTTCACTGCTTGATAGAGTGTGTTGGTTGTTTGGTTGGCTCGTCAGGTGGATTTTGTGATTGATTGCATGATTGGTTAGTTGATGGATTGGTTGATTGTGTGGTTGAAGGAGGTGGTGTTCTGTTTCAGATGCTCTCCAGCAGTTGATCAATCAGCAAGCTCTGCAGCAGCAAGCCGCGCAGCAAGTGGCCCTGCAGTCCCTTCTGATAGTCAGTGACCTTTTTCAACCTCGGTGATATGATTGGTGTTTAGTAACGTTATGATGGTATCATTGATTTCATTGATGTGATGTTGTTCATAGTTATCATCACCTCAGGTTCATCACCTCAAGTTGTTATCAGCATTGTAAATGTTTATGTTGATTGTGATCAGGGTAGTGCTGTTTTTTTTTTTACATTTTTGATGTCAGTTTTTTGTGATGACTCAGGAAGACTTTTTTTTTAAAAAACAACATTTACTTGTCTGTTCGGTATTGTGTATTAAACCAAGGTAACTTCTTCCTCTTGATTTTGTGTGTGTACTTGTATCTTAGGTTGTTATTTTTATGTTGTTTGTTTGTATATAGTTGTTTGCTACAATAAATGGACTTTGTTGGTATGTTGGCAAAGTTGATGACTGGAGGATCCACATGATGACAAACTCACCAGGTGTGTGGTAGGGTGGTTTTATATTTCAGATAAGTGGATAAGTAAAGGTTTATAGCATAGCAGTTGTCAGTACTGTCAGCAATGCAAATACCTACCAGTTGCAAAACAGGTTACAGAATTCAGCAAATCATATAGACTAGCATGTATTAAAATAGTTCACAGTTAAGAGGTGAAGAGAATTTAGTGAATCCCATAGTTCTGCATTTTATGAACATTCATAAATCAGAAAGACAAAAATGAAAATCAAAGATAAAGTTTGCACAACATAGTTCCTAGTTCTTTTTGGTATAAAATACACTTCATCTTAAATATAAACAAGATGAATGTGTCTTTTAAGAGTCAGACATCAAAAACGAATCTTTTAAAGATTATGCTTGGCATATATTTTTTTTCCAAATGAACCAGAAAATTGTAATCTGTTCTAGGAAGATTCTTCAATTTTTATTTTGTTGTCGGCTGCTGATGATTAGGGTCTAGTGTGAGGAATACTGTTGTGTGTGATAACAGCTGCTCTCCTTTTGATGGCAAATGAATGGGGATGGAGAACAGGGAATACTGTTGTCTGTGATGACAGTACACTTGGCAGCAAGAAAATGTAGGCATGGTTATATTCAGTTTGTCAGCAGTGTACTGATTCCTGGTTACCGCTTGGTGTTGGCATATCATGTTTTCTAATAGGCTTACCAACAAGCTAGATCACACTCTATGCCCAAGTCCCTAATGCTTACCTCCCCTTAACTGTCATGTGTCCGTCCTGGCAGTGAACTGCAGCTGGTTCCCACACCTTCGTCAGAACAATGAACGAGTAAATATGGCCATGGTAGAGTGAAGACAGTGATGTTTAATGTAGAGACAGTTCAGTTCTTTGATGGATCCATGAAAAGAAGTGATAACCTTTAGTACGTTTCCACAGACAGGAAAGATGGACACCAGTTTGAATTCATCATAAGGAAAGCAGTCTGTCAGTAGAGGGGAGACAAGCAGTTGAAAGTTAATGAATCAGGGTGATTTAGCTCCCTTTTATTTATTTATTTATTTTTTTGCCATTGATGTCTTCACATGTAGCAGAATGAAGGGACCAGTCAGTAAGGAAAAGAAAGATGCAGTAAGATGTAACTAATCATCTGTGTTTGAACTGATGGTTGCATGCAAGTGATTGGTTTTTGTAATGAAAGGGCTGTTTCCAAAAAAGGTGCAGCTACAGGAAAACCTGTCAACAGCTGTTTCCAAAAATGCTGAAAAAGGCATTTTATGTTGGGAGAAGGGGGGTGGGGAGGGGAGTGGGGGATAAATGTAGTTTTATATACAAAAAAGCGTTCAGAAAAACAAGCCTTTTTGTGTTGCATTCCTGCTGGGAAGGTTCCATGTACTGAGCATGTTCTGTATGTTCAAAGCTCCGAGAAAAAAGAAAAAAGCCTGACTGTAACGATAGTCCCACATATGTGTGTTTTCAGGACCAGCAGAGACAGCAGCAGCAGCAAGCAGCCGTCTTGCAGGCTCTGTCCAGCAACAACAACAACAGCAGCAGCAGCAGCAACAGCAGCAGCAGCAGGCGGCAGCGGTGGTCACTCAGATGGCGTCCATGCAGGCTGCTCTCCAACAGACAGAGCTGGAGAACCGCCTCTTGAAGCAGTCCATTGAGCGGGAGAACCTGAAGAAACAGCTGCAGCAGATTCAACATCAAGCAGGAGCTCAAGTAGCATCGGCAGGAGTTACGTCCCCTCGGTTTGCCACCCAGGCGATCAGCCCTGATGCCAGTATGAATTCCTCCGTCACCACCCAGGGCTTCAGCGGAATGCTGTCCCCACGGGATCCTCTGGCAGCACAGAGTGGTGCAGGAGAAGTGGCAGCCAGCTCCTCAGTGCCTGGTCCCCCAGTGGCTCCGAAACGTGTTCAGTTCATGAAGTCGAACTTTGAGTCCCAGGCACATGCCCTTGAGGACAGCGTGCAGGCCAGCCGCAGTCACGGCGTGTCTAGAACCTCCAGACTGTGACCTTCAATACCTCTTCCAACGTCCAGAGCCAGGAAGGGTCTGCCGCAGCCACCAGCCTCTTTGGACAGAACAGATCCGCCTCTCCCCCACCGCCTCCTCTCCCCTCTCACCCGCCTCCCCCACTGCCTCACACCTCCTCTGAGGAAATCTACGCAGACGCCTTCAGTGATGCCCCGTCTCTGCACACCCAGCCCAAGGCTCCTCTCCCTCCACCCCCTGCTCCTCCCCCTCCCCCTCCCATGAGCAATGTTCCGCCCTGGGCTGGAGATTGACAAAGAGAAAGGCACATTCACCATCCGGGATAAACATGGTCGTGCTCGCACGGTTCGCATTGGAAAGGTGAGCAGCGTGGATTCCAAAGTAAAAGTAAATCAACCAGTGATAGAATTTTTTTTTTTTTTTTTTTCTGTCCCAACTTTTGCGCTACCTCAGAGGCAGTGCACCCACACCGCTCATTCCGACACCCCGTCCACAGCCACAGCCCGGTCGGCCCCACCGCAGTCCCAGCACGGCAAATCCACAGGGAGCAGTCAGTGTCAAGTCGTCAAGAGGCAACTCACCGGAGGAGACGCTGCACTGCTGCCGAGTCACTTCGGTGGTGTTCAGTGGCGCCTGTTCTGATCTAACATACGCAGGACACCACTTATTAAACCCCTTACTGACAACAATAATTGCTTAGTTGCAAAACCAACGTGAGTGAGCTCTTCCTCCGGAGGGCGCCACCATGTCCGTCCAACGACAGTCCCTGTAGACTGGCTGATACTGGTGACCCCAACAGAACTAAACCAAAGCCACAGTCGTGGAGAGGACATCGAAATTGAGGTCACCATGAGAGCAGGTCATGAAGGGGTCACAGAATTTGAGACTTTTTTTTATGCTGATCGATGAGAATGAGGATGATGAAGATATGCAATGGATTTCCATTTCGGTCTGAGACTACATGACAGGGCTGTACTCTACGCTTCCTTTCATAATATATATCCTGACTTCAACCAGGCCCAGGAGATACAGGCACCTGTAGTGTTGTTCAGGATATTGAGCAACACTCTGAGAAACGCATCCATTAAGTGGGTGAAACCTGACTGTGTGTGTCCCAGCCTTCCCAACTGAGTCCGCAGCAAACTCAACTCTGGGTAGGAGCCGGTCGGGGGCAGAAAAACCACATGACTCTGATGGGATTCGAACCCATGACGTCCCAGCCGGGAGTCAGCCGGGAGTCTGCGCCCTTCCCAACTGAGTCCACAGCAACTCAAGTCTGCTAACCACTTCGCCACAGTAGCTGGTAAACCAGTGATAGAATTAATTGTGCTGTGAGAGCCAGGATTCTCTCTTAAAGAAACAAATTCCAACATAGAAAATTCTACAGATATGATATTGGAGGGTGGGGTTGGGGGGGGGTGGGCGGGATGGCAGCTTGGCTCAGAGATGATGATCAGTGTGTGAACTTGACTCAATGGTAATGAAACTGATTATGTTTGTACATGAAAAATTTTGGCAAATATCTGATTTCACTGTATATTGTACAATGTAGAAACTATGGGTAATTTGAATTAAAGAAACTTAAAAACATATCAGTCATATATATATATATATATATATATATATATATATTTCAGTCACTGTATATGTGTTCTATCAGCATGAAATATAGGAATATAATTAAAGAAATATAAAAATATATATATATATATATATATATATATATATATATATTATTATATGCATACATATTAGCTACATTTAATGCTAAATGCAAGATCATGAATAATTGGAAATGAAAACTATGATTTAATCTGCTCAGCATCAACCATGGAACCTTGAACTTGATATGTTTATACTTTTTTGTTTGTTTCTTTGGTCCAGCTAAGTAGGTTTGATTAGTTGTTATAACTGAGTTTGTTTTAGATCAGGAATTTAGTCATAGTACTTTGATTTCCTGGACATAAATAAATGTTCACCACAGACAAAAGATGAAATGATATCACTGGGCTCCATGATGAGGAGGAGAAAGAGGTTGGTGATGTACTGATGCAGTGCTGATGATGAGGTACCCCGTGTTCAGGTGGTGTGGCCCACCACCCACAGAGGAGGTGCACAAGAAGGAAGTGGAGGTGGGCAAGCTGGAGATTGACGAAAAGGTGGCCAGGGGCATCGAGAAACAGAATCATTGGCAAGAAGGTCTGGCAGAAACCCCCGGCGCCTGAACAGCCCAAGTCTATTCTCAAGAAAGGCGGTGAGGTAAGATGGGCCGAGTCCATTTTGAAGGAAGGGGGTGAGGAAAGACATGGTTTAGTCCACCTTGAAGAAAGAGGGTGAGATAAGGTGAGATGATTTCATTCTGAAAGAGAGTGGTGAGGCGGAGCAGTTTAGGTCTGATTTAAAGCAAGAGGATGAGAAATGCTGGTTAGTCCATTTTGAAGAAAGGGAGTGAGGTAAAAATGAGATGAGTTCATTCTGAAGAGAGGTGAGGCAAGGAAGGTTAACGCTGTTCTGAAGAAAGGGATTGAGGAAGAAGAGTGGCAAAGTCCATTGTGAAGAAAGGAGATGAGCTAAAGCAGGCTGATTCCATTTTGGTGATAAGGACAGGTGAGGTGAATTTGTGTTTAGTTCCTTGTTGTTTTGAAAGATGTGAGAAAAAAATAAGCAAAAACCTACATACAGTCAAAACTCTGTGACTGAAAAAATTAAGAAGCCATTACCATATTGCATAAATTTGTGTCTATCTTTATGACTGTCCATCTATCTATCTATCTATCAATCTGTCTGTATCTTTCTGTCTGTCCATCTGTCTATCTATCAGTCTGTATGTCTGTCTGTATGTCTTTCTGTCTGTCATCGTTTACTTTTATATGCACAGAATCTTGTTACTAATATGCTTTGTTGTTTGTGTCTGATGTGAAATAATTCATCAGAAATGCAAGCTGAATATCATGTTATACCAAATTATAGTTTTTTACATTTTGTCACTGGGATTTTGGTTACAAAAAATTACTCATGTTGCAGTTTCCAGACTAGATTCTTGAAAAAGAAAAGATTTTCTGGCATTGTGACAGATTGCAATATGGGACATGAATACTGCAAAGCCAGATGTAGTCTATTCCATCAGTATGTGTTTGCCTAGGTCTATATGCACACTGATGAAAGCACCACACACACACATATACACATACAGACAGACAGACAGAGACACACATACACATAGACCGGCAGAAACACACACACACACACACACACACACACACACACACACACACACACAACACAAGCATACAGAGAGAGAGAGAGAGATATGAAGTATATTGTAAAACCAATGTATAACTCATCTCAGGAGAATGACCAGCAGTTGCGCCGAGCCAAATCTCTTGTGGAGAGCTCCTCTCACTCAGCTACCCTCAAGCTTCTAGAGTCCAAACTGGGAGGAGCAAAGAAGACGCAGACCCAAGCGGAAGTCAAACGCCCACTGCCCCCAGTCCCAGTGAGCGCACAGGTCAACAAGGTTTCAGAGAGCGTCCAGACCACCGATACACTGAAGAAGGCAGCGGTGGTGTCCACTTCGCATGTGGCAGAGAGTATTTATGCTTCCACTGTCGTGAGAGGTAATTCTAGTCATGATAAAACGTGGATCTGTTAGTTTCGGAAATAAGTCTGGATTATTGATTTTGATCTTGATTTGTAAGTTGTTCTAGTTTTAGCGACCTTTCAGCCTTGAGATGGCTGAGGATGTGACGACTAAGTAGAAATGTGTAAATGTGCCTTTTTATATCAAAAACAACACCAGCAAATAGATATGTTTATTTAAAGGTTGCCTGTATTGGCAAGCTTATGGAAACTGCGATTGGAAAGACATGGTGGTGCCCTTTGTGAGAGGGATGCTCACTCATACAGGCTCTGTGACTGTGCAGTTATTTGTCGTCAGTGGGGAGCTGAGTAGGTCATACCCTGTGTATGTTGAATCGCACCAGGCACTGCTGATCACCATTGAAATGACTTGGCAGCGGTGCAGTGTCTCCTCTGGCGAGTTGCCTCATGATGATTTGGTACCGACTGCTCCCTGTGGATTGCCATTTCTGGGGTTGTGGTCGGACAACCCAGGTTGTGGACAGGGAGGTGGAATGAGTGGCTTTGGGATGATACCAATGAAGTGGCACAAATGATTAGACAGTAAAAAAAATAAGAAAAATCATCCTCAACAACAACAAGAGTTCAGACAAAAGCAACAACAGCAGCTTCGCATTTGCATCAGGGTTACCATGTAAGAATGTGGAAGGATAGCAGTTTATATGCTTTGTATTCCTTTGGCTGGTTGTTGTAGTCCTTCTTGGATTTTGTTGTCTGGGAAGAATGGGATGTGATGCTCTGTATGCTTCTCTCCCCAGCTCTCTCTGGCATCCCTGGATATGGTCTCTGCGATGGGCTGGGGTATAGGTAGTGTGACTGGGGGAGTGGATGCGTATTGGGGAGCTCCAGTCAGTAGCATGGGAGCAGTGCTGCTGCTTCTGTATCTGTGTTTATGTGTGTGTGTGTGTGTGTGTGTGTGTGTGTGTGTGTGTGTGTGCGTGCATGTGTTTGTGTGTGTGTGTGTCTCTCTCTCCTCTCTCTCTGCCTCTGTCTCCCTCCCTTCTTCTCTCTCTCTCACATAGACACATACATCTTTTTGTTATCCACCCATGTCCTCCACCCTTGCCAGACCCCTCATTGCCGAGTCCCTGCTCATGCAAAAATTCATGCATACCTTGATCTTGGTTGTGCAGATGAGCCTCCACCTCCCCCGCTCCCCAAACAGCCCCCACCCCCTCTGAAGGTCACGAAGAAGGAGGTTGTGGAGGGTGGAGGAGAAGTTTGAGACTGTCATCCAGCCGGACGAGCCTCAGGAGCAGTTCCAGAGGGTGTTGCAACCGGACAGGATCGCCCCCAGCCTCTCCAGATCGACTACACAGGATTTGAGCGCGTCATCACAGAACTGTTCCCTCAGAACAAGAAGCACTTCCTCATGTACAACAAGGTGCCCTGGACACTGCACATCAGGAAAGAGGTGAGGAGAGTCTGTGGTGTTGTCTTGTTGTATGTATCTGTTTTTGTCAGTCAAGATTCGTACAAATCATTAAAGGCTTGTAGAAACTGAAGCACCCTTTCTAACGTCTTAAAATTGTGTGTAAACGCTGACTTGGATGCAGTAAAATTTGTAAATTTCATGTTGGCCTTTTAAGAAAAACGGCAGAATAAGAAATCATAGTTGTTGCAAGTTTCACTTTCCTGGATGAATTTAAAGAGGGACCGCTGGAACGTTTTAGTCACTTCAGAACACTTAGGAGATTGGACCGTACAAGCATGGCATCAAAATGAGTGAATTCTGCTTTTATTGATTAATACAAACTGCCCCTGCTGTGAAATAAAAAGAAGGTAATACACAAGTATTTGTATTTAGAGTATAAAAGCAGTCTGCAGTATGTATTGAATCTAGAAATCTAGCCCATTTTGATCTGAAAACTAATGATAGTTTATTTTGTGCCCCAGTCTATAAGACATAATAATATTTTGGAAATCTATTTTGATCTGAAAAGTATATAAATAGTTCATTTTGGGCCCATTTTATGAGTATGAACTCTTTTGTCAGTTCAGAGATTTTAGGTGGTGTCTCTTGATAAAGATAACATAAATCAATAAATTACGATAAAACCACATACATCCTCATCTTGTATTCATTTGGGGCACACTCCAGACCTTGAGCTTCTGACCTTTCAGGTGTTCTGGCCGTCGGAGCGTCTGGAGAACAAGATGATCCTGCATCTGATCTACTGCCAGGTGGCCCAGGACGTCTACAACAATGCCTGCGTGCGCATCAACAAGGACCAGCGCGTCAAGATGAAGAGCATGCTGGGTCAGTAGCTGTTGTGTGTGTGTGAGGCCTTTTACTCCCACGATGGGTGGAGCTGCAACTTGGGGGGGGGGGGGGGGGGGGGGGGCGGGGGATGGCAACCTTGGCACAGAAAAATCAGGAATAACTTTGACATGTGATTTTATGGAGAATTGGGTGGACTGTTACAAAGACTCAAATCAAAAGGCAAAGCGTAACAGATAAAAAAGAGAAGCACCTGTGACAGAAAAATTACAGAAAGTACAGATAAACTGAGGGAGTCAAAGGGCTAGTCGGTGTTCAGATGAAGCTGAAAAAAAAAACCTACAATAAATCAAGGGAGTCAAAGGATTAACATGTGTAGTAGAACTATGGGTAAATTTCTGTTTTAATGCACAAAATACTGTGAGCTATTTAAGTCGTTTCTCTTATTTTGCAGTGATACTGTGAAAGATTGACACATAGCTGCTGGTTTTCTTTAGATCAGTTTGTGGGTGTTATTTTGTGGAAATCTTTTCACCTCATATTTCATATTTGGATTTTCATGATTAGGGGAGCCTTTTACTACAGATTGACATCCCTTACCCTCTATCTCAAAGAATATCAACAAGAACAACAACTACCACACACACATCATGCACACATGCACACACACATACGCATGCAGCACATGCGCAAGTTTGACTGAAAAAAAAAGAAAAAAAAAGTGGAAGTTGTGATTCAGTCATCAAATGAATAAAAAGAGAGGCGAATTCTTTTTCTTTTTTTTTTTTTTTTTTGGTGCACAAACAAAACTATGTGCTTCCTTAGTAAAGATGAAATGAGGCGGGGAAACAGTAAACAATAAACAACAAAGTAGGGCAACTCTTGCACCCACAAGAAAAGAAATACAGGGAATGCTTCCTTGTTTGTTCTGTGTGCTCTATGCTGTCATATCTGCTCGGCGATTCAGTGTCATAAGCCTCCTTTGGAGTTATATATTTGTTTTATTGTGGGACTAAGAGTTACTGTACTTGTCTGTTGTTTATGTGGTTCCTGTTGTGAAAGTTATTTTGTTAGTTATTTGTATTTAATGGATATGTATTGATTCTCTGTTTACATACACTTATTTATTTAGGGATGAATGTATGTTACCTGGAGCCACCCAGACCTGAATATTAAGGTCGAAGTAAAGTCAGTCAGATATTGGGAGAAAAATGAGCATGTATACTAAGACCATTTCTTGATCTTGGTTTAGAACCCTGGCATCACTTTGTGGAGTAAAATTGATATTGCATTTTTGAATGAATGTAAAACTAATTAATCATTATCTGTAACAATTCAGATTTTGTGCCTGTTTGAACCTACATTTGTGTTAGCTCAGTGTTTATGCAAGCACACAAACTTGTACACCATACACACAG
>JADBJO010000192.1:40000-52500 GCA_016801955.1 Conus betulinus | reverse complement strand
AGACCGTTGGGGCGCCAAAGAAGACTTCGCAACCATCTTCCTCCACACCCCCCATTACCTCTATCCAGAGCCCCCACCAGACCACTTACTTATTTACTTACGCCCATAGTTCAAGGGTGAGCATAGGCCATCGACAACACTCTGCCATCGCACTCGGTTCTGGGTTGCTCGCTGAATGCCTGTCCAGTTGGTCCCCTGCCTCTTCATCTCTGCCTCAGTGTCTTGCCTCCAGCTGCTGCGAGGTCGGCCTCTCTTCCTTTTCCCCTGCGGGTTCCATGTCAGGGCTTGGCGTGTGGTGCTGGATGCTGGCTTCGTGAGAGTGTGTCCAATCCAGCCTTACTTTCTTCACAGAATCTGCTTGGCCGCTGGTTCCTGTCCTGCTTGCTTCACCCACCAGACCAATTGGTTGTTAATTCTAGACACTTCTGAGGCTACCAATTTTTCAGATGAGAGCATCAGTAACTTCATTTTGCAAAAGCAGGCACATTGTGAACTTAACACAGGAGTAATATTCTTTTGGGGATTTCTGAATATTTGGGACATATATTATTAGATGAACTAATTTATGGGGCACACCATGATTAGATGAATCTAATCGCTGAACAGAATTTATATGACATTTTTTATGAATTTATTGTGTGGCCAAGCATTCAGCCTACCCTGTTTTGATAGATAGATGATGATAATAATTGCATCTAAACTATCCGAAATAAGCAGTTTACCAGCATATTTCTTCTCATGTTTTGATTTCTTTTCTTCATTAAGCTTGCTCATTTATTCCATTGTTGTAATGGTTTTAGACCTAAATTTTCAAAAAGAGCTTTTCCAAACTGAGTAAAAATTTCAAAATACACATATGCACATGCATTTACTACTCTCACATGCACACTTATTTACAACTACTGATGCATGCTACTTAGGCATGCAGGCACGCATGTGCATACACACACAAATGCATGCACAAGCGTGCACATGCACACACACACACACTCGCACACATGCACACGCGTGCGTGCACACACACACACACACACACACACACACACACACACACACACACACACACACACACACACACACTAAAAGACTAACGAACACATATACACTTGAATGCATGTATACACATGAGCGTGGATATGCGCACACACTCGCACACACACACACACACACACACACACACATACACACACACACACACACACACACACACACACACATGCACACATGTACACACACACACACACACACACACACACACACACACACATACACACACACACACACACACACACACACACACACACACACACACACACACACACACACCAGCATCTACGAATCATCTGCTTCTGCACTGTCCTGCCACTAAACACACTCAAAGCTCAAATGTTCAAAAATGGAGGCACTGCGCTCAACCATCGAAATCCGATAACATTACAGAAAATAGTTAATGACCTATATCTTCTTAAGTTTCCTGCAGAAACTTTGCATTCTAGTTCGGTTGGTATTTTTCTTTGATAGTTGTTGGTAATGTTGAGATTATTTGTGTTTGCAGAGCCCCAAAACTTAAGTATGGCATTGATTTTACATTTACTCAAAACTCTTAACACTTTAAAGAATCTCTCCTATGCTTTTTTTTTTTTTTTTTTTTAGCTAATGTCACTTGAGGTGAAGAGACGTTAAATCAAAGTACTACTACACCAGCATGCTATTATGTACACACCCACACACACACACACACACACACACACACACATACATATATACACACACATGCATGCATACCAGTATGCACACACACCCACACACACACACACACACATACACACACATGTGCTTACTTCACTAATACACACACTACATACATTTAGCACCCATGCACATGCATGTGCATGCAGACACACACACACACACACACACACACACACACTCTCGCGTTTCTTTTTTTTGTTCCTCTCATTCCCTTCCTGTGTGTTCCTGCTCTCTCTCTTTCAAATCTCCTTAATGTCCCCCCCCCCCCCCCCCCCCCCCCCCCCATAGAACAGAAGAATGAAAGTGAATTATTGAGTTGCCCTGCCGGCTCCTCCCTGTTCGAACAGAAGAATACTTTCCCATTCCTGCTCTTCCCTAGTCTGTCTGCCTTCCCCCTAAAAGTTGAATTATCTCTTTCCAAACAGCTGCCACATAAATCCAACCTGACCCTGCTCCCCTTTTAGCTCAGCAGGAGCATGAAGACTTGTGTGTCTGTCCTGAGAAACACAGAGGGCAGAGTGTGATGAATGGTCTATCCCCTTGACAGATGCTTCTTTGTCATGACAGCCCACCCTCACCATCACCCACACCTTCCTCCACACTTGTAACCCCCCCCCCCCCCCCTTTTTTTTTTTTTTTATTGACCCTTTCTGTCCTGGTAACTCCTGTCGCAACATTACATGGGTAATACAAGTTAAGATGCTTACAATGTCTGAAGATACATGCAGTTGATTGCTGAAGATTGTGATTTTGGAAAGGCTTTTTTGTTCTCCGTAACATCACATGTAAATGTGTAAGTTATTGGTGTTGTTTTTAATTTTTTTTTTTAAATGTCTCAGTCGAACTCTCTGAAACAGGATGTGTGCTAGTATAGAACAGAAGAATGAAAATTGAATTATTGAGTTGCCAAACAGGATGTGTGCTAGTATAGAACAGAAGAATGAAAATTGAATTATTGAGTTGCCAAACAGGATGTGTGCTGTGTAGAACAGAAGAATGAAAGTTGAATTATTGAGCTGCTAAACAGGATGTGTGCTAGTGTAGCACAGAAGAATGAAAGTTGAATTATTGAGCTGCCAAACAGGATGTGTGCTGGTATAGAACAGAAGAATGAAAGTTGAATTATTGAGCTGCTAAACAGGATGTGTGCTAGTGTAGCACAGAAGAATGAAAGTTGAATTATTGAGCTGCTAAACAGGATGTGCGCTAGTATAGAACAGGAGAATGAAAGTTGAATTATTGAGCTGCCAAACAAGTGGAACAGACAAAAAAAAAAATAATAATGATTAAGTCTTCTTCAGGCAGAACAGAAAGATTGAACAAATCAAAACGAGAAACCAAACACTGTAGAATGGTCTGTTTTCTCAGAAGAGAGCTGCTCAGAATAATCTTTGGATGCAGATGCAGGTGCTGAGCCTGCTAATTTGGGCTCAGTTTAAATTGTGATCATTTCTTCAGTATTGGGGTCAGTTCAAAGTTAAAGACATTTGTAGAGGTGAATGAAGAAGTGATGCGTTTGCTTAGAACCTGAACGATTTAAATAGAGATGATAAACCGTTAGGTGAAATAAGTACTTTTCTGTCATGAATTTTGAATTAATCTGTAAAGTTTTAAGATAGGTTATGAAAGATTTCATAGTATTTGATTCTGTTGGAAGGGATATCAGTTCTTACTACACAGATTAATATGCAAAGGGCAACAACAAAGTCTTTTTTTTTGTATGGATACTGAAATTGAAGATAATTCAGCTTGTATCAGATATGATATTTTAACCTTCAACATCTGTAGTCAGTGACAAGATTTGGTGTGCATAGAAGAGGGACAGCACAGATGGGGTAAACAGTCTTATCCACTTCTAGAAATATGTTGTTTTCTTACTGTTTTTACATTTTCGTGTAACAGGGAAGTGTTGCAATGAGGGTTCAAGTGCTGTGGTAACGTGGAGTGTGTTGCATGAGCCCTTTGTGAGTGTGAGGGCTAAGAAAAGAGGGTAGAATGGTGCAGTTTGTCATGTAACGTCCTGGGGACAGACGGAATGAGAGGCGTCATTGTGCTGCTGTGCATACATGTGTGGGATTAAAAAGGGCTGTGTCTGGTGACAGCAAGCTGGTACAATTAACCAGGTAGCAATGTTTGATTAGCTTCATTCGTTTTGTTTTGCCTTTTTTTTTTTTTCAACACTGTCAGTGATAAATCTCATTGGAAAGAGCAGTTATGGAGGGAAAAAAAAAGTAAGATATCGATGATCTATGAACTTGAAAAAAAAAATCAACAATAATGTTAAAACAGACAAGTCCATGGCAAAAAAAAAAAAAAAAAAAAAAAAAAGAAAAAAGAAGAGAAGAATAAAAAAAAGAAAAGAAAAGGACTTAGATCATGTAAGCTGAAATAAACACAAAGTTTTAGCCAGGGTAAAGAGAGATATGTACCTGCACTTAAAATGTGCATATCTTCTGTTCAATCAGGTTCTCAGTGTAAGCAAATGGGCAAATGACAACATTCATACTGTGTTTGCAGAATATGTTTCTCTCCATGATTAACCCTTTAAACAGTTGTTTTAAACTCTTGTGTGTATCTTGTGTTCTTCCCCATGTTTAACACATTGCCACAGAATAGGTGAGTTCATAATACACCGTCTTGCACATTTTCAAGACAAATAGAGAGGCACAAAACAGTGATTGTAATTAATATGGTGGTATGTGTAAACAGTGATCTTGAGAAATCATTAACAAATGAAATGGAGGAGGTTTCCTTGGGAGAAGAATGTCATGTTTAAAAGATGAAAAAAGTTCCAGATGGGTTTTTTTTTTTTTTAATCTTTTTTTCTTTTTCGAAGGGGGGGGGGGGGGGGGGGTCTTCACACTCTGTGCCCTCTAGTGTTTTTCATCTCACGCTGCTCATTCTGGTTCCCCCAGACACAACCACTCCCAGTTTGTGCCATAGCAGCCCCTGCCTCAGCAGTCCACAGAGAGCAAACAGAATCAAGTTGCCAAAAGGCAACTCACCTTAGGAGACACTGCCCTGCATCTGAGTCACCTCACTGGTGTTCAGCACTGCCTTTTCTGATCCAACACACAAAGGACATCCACCTGCTAAACTCATACTGATGACAGTAATATTGGCTGGTTTGAACCATGCTGCATTAGCATCCCCAGTTCTGTTGTTCTTTATCCGGTTTTGCAGAAATCAGCCCATGTTTCAACTAGTTGTGCATCTTCAGGACAACCAGGGTCTGCAAAGAGCATGTCTGTACATAGCTTAAAGATGGAAAGTCAGAATATTGCAGGGACAAGGCTACTGGGTTTCACTGTGGCCAGGGCTTACAACAGTACTGAAAGGGAGGGAGCCCATCACTCTTTTCTATTGCCTTCACTTTCCCTTATGTGAATCAGGTACCCATTTATTGTTGTGTGGACAGAGAGGGTTTTCAAGTTGGAAAAAAAATCCAACCACGCAAGTGGTTTGAATTCACAACCATCAGCTCAACAGCTTTGTATTCGAACCATTTGACAAAGTGCACCAGTCCTGACCACCTCTCACCTGTCGTGCTGATTGATGGTGTGTTTCCAGGGGTAACAGCCAGCATGCAGGGGTGAGGTACCTGGGTGTCAGTCACACAGGACTGAGGCTGATCACAAGGGAGAGAAGTCTGGTGGATGACCACCTCTCTGTCATGGAAGACATCAGGTGCGTAGCTGCATTTTTGGTGTTCTCAACCACATTTAGATGTGGTCAGTGATCATAGCAGTGTTGCTGAACATTAAAAAGAATTTTTTTTTAAAAGCACAACTTTTCTTCTCTCTGCCTTTGTCTTCAGCATGCATAATTTGTGAACAGCTGCATTTGCTCTTTGGATGTTGTGTGCAAAAGACAGTTTGTGGAAGGTGATTTTAAACCAGCTGAGTTCTGTGGAGACTCAATTGTATTTTACTACAAACTCCTCCAAATGTCAGGCAGACATCACTTAAGATGTGTGTGTGTGTGTGTGTGTGTGTGTGTGTGTGTGTGTGTGTGTGCACATGATATTTATTCTGGGATCACTCTTTTGTCTTTATCCCCAAAGTCAGTTGTCAAGTGCTTAGAGCTCAATGCTAAGATGAAAGAGCTTTCTACAAAAATTTCAGGTATTATTATTAGTTGCAAAATCACAAAGGATTTGTTCAAATGTTTTGTAGGCTGAAGACAAGAGGTCCCACAGGCCAAAGATGCCCTCAACACCTCATTGTTTGTAACCAAAAATACTCTTCCCTAACTGCAGGCAGAACTGCTCTCTCAGCATCAAACAGTGAGTTATGTGTGATGCTGTGGTTGTGTGTCGTACAGGTTTGAGGACGTGGTGGATGTGGTCTTACCAGACAGTACAACCATACAGCTCAACCTGAGGACCAAGTCTCTCATCTTCCACACACCTAGGGTATGTTTGGGAAGGTTGATGATTGACTGATTCATTGATTGATTAATTGAGAAGATAGAGGGAGAGAAAGATAAGATGGAGGTGGCTTGATTGATTGAAGAGAGAGAGGGAGAAAAAGAAAGGATGTAGAGAGAGAGAGAGAGAGAGAGAGAGAGAGAGAGGGGCATACATATTTATCTTTTATCACTTTCTCACTTCTGTGAATTCTGAGCAGACATTTACACAATACACTGAAATGCTGCTGCACTTGAAAAAGTATGCTTTCTAGTAGACATAGTGTTTAATATTCCCACTGTTAAAGTTAAAATACACCCCCCCCCCCCTCCAGTTTGTAGTTTATTAATTTGGCATGACTCCACAGCATTACAACAACAGTATGAAACTGACACTGAAAATATGAATGCTTTCCAACTCTTGCAATAAACTATGGTCAAGCTGAAACGTTAGTCATATCCTGATGGAAAGTCACCAGATAAATTGGTGAAAGTGAAACGGTTTCAAAATCATGCCAGTGTTCAGGAAAATTTCCCATCCTTGATGAGTAATACCGCCCCAGCACATTCTGGGAAAATGTGTATGTATATTGTAATGCGTAGAGCAGCAGTTCCAGTTGATAGCATCCAATTGTCCCATGGTGTATGTAGATCACACATTGACATGCAACGTGTGGGAGTGATGTCATCCTCCATTGTTTTACTTCTGTATTGATCCACCATATGTTGTGGCAAGCATTCTTCATTCCTTCTTCAGTGTGGACTAGGGATTTAATGAGTTACCTGTCATGTTATATAATGTGTTTTTAGCGTAAGTCTTTTGAGTCAGGAAGGATGACGGTTGTGGTGATAAAGCAAAGAAGAGGGGACTGCAGATACTGAAAATATATACTGTTCCTGGGGGAAAGGAGGAGGAGGTGAAGGAGGAATCTTTAGAAACAGCAGACGGGGATGATGATGTGTCAGGGCTAGCTCTTATCTCAGCTATGTTGTTGGGGTTGTTGAGAAACTACCATACCTTCCAAATCAAGGTTTTATTTCCTCCACAGGTGGTCTTGTGGTAATGTTATGACTGCACTTGTAAGTAGGCAACCTCTCCCTGGCTGTGTATTGCTTTGCCCGGCAGACATAAGTACCTGTAGAGGGCGTGTCTTGTCACCTCACACCTTCCTTTGTTACATTTGCCTTCAGGCAACATAGGATCTTTTCATTCAATTTCTGTCCTCTCTCTCTGTGTCTGTGCCTTGCTGTCACACAAGAATGTTTGCAAAAGTTTAGAATGGCAGATGTGCTTAGGAGCATGCACATACACACTCACTCACACTTTTCCAGTCATACTTTATCCTCAGTCTGTGTGCCTGTCTCCCTTCACAGGAGACACATCAGGACACAGTTGAAAGCACTGTGAAAACTGTCATAAATTAAAGAATAGTGTACTCCACCCCGTGCGAGGAAAACGTCGCAAAGAAGTGGCCCCCACAGAGGACTGACAGCCTGAAATGTGTGACCTTCTGTGACCTAACGGTTTTGTTGTTTACCGTTGTGCAGGCCCGTCAGCTGAAGGACATGATAGACAGGTTCTGTCTCGAGAGTGAGAAGGTGAGAGCTCAACCTCTTTGGTTGTCCCCATTGAATGTCTTCTCTCCGAGTTCACGTCAGCCACTTCTCCTGTCTTTCTTTTATGTCTTCCCTCTGTGTTACTTTATGTTGTTTAAAATACAGCTCTGTCTCTACATGTGTTTGATGCAAGGAAGAGTGAATGTACGTCCAGGAAAATGACATTAAAATCATGAGTTACGTCATTTTCCTCCATTGGATGAATGTGAAAGTTTAGGCAGGTGACTGACCTGTCTCGTCTGTCTGGCTTTGTCTGTTCCTCTGCTGTCTTCTACAGCTGTGGGTTGCAGTCACTGTTGGTGTGGTGGTGGTCCTTTTGTTTTGTAGTCTTCTCTCTGTCCATTGGTGTTGACACTGGTTGTGTGATGGTGGTGGTGGTTCTTTCTTCCTCTCACTCAGTGTTTTTCTCTGTCACTTTTGGTGAAGCTGTCCATGGGTCATAATTCTTTTTGAGCAGCAGTGAAATGCAGTGTGATAAATGAAACAGTGGAATGATTTGGTGATCTAAAAGATGAGTTAGGGAAGGGGAACAGAGTGAAATACTGTGTGAAAAAATGAAACGGTGGAACAACTTTGTGGTTTAAAAGGTGGGTCAGGGAAGGGAAGTAGAGTGAAATTCTGTCCGAAAAATGAAACAGTGGAATAATTTGGTGATCAAAAAGATGGGATAGGAAAGGGAACGGAGTGAAATGCTGTGTAAACAATGAAACGGCAGAATGATTTTGGTGATTTGAAAGATGGGATAGCGAAGGGAAATAGAGTGAAGTACTGTCAGAATGATGAAGTAATGGAATAATTTTGGTGATTTAATAAATCTGATAGGGAAGGGAAATGCAATGAAATACTGTGAGAAAATGAAACGTGGAATAATTCAGTGATTTGATCAGACAGGGAAGAAGAGAAACAGTGAAATGAAGTGTGGAAAATGAAATCGTGGAATGATTTGGAGATCTAAGGGATCAGACAGGAAATGAAATAGAAATGAATACTATGTTTTCAGAATAAAGTAGTTGAATGATTTGATGATTTGATGAACCAGACAGGGAAGGGAAATAGATAATATAGCAAAGGAAGAAGATAGGTTTTTTTTTGTGTGCTTTTTTTTAAGCACCAACCTTGCAGTAGAAGATCCATCAGCATGAACTGTTGCAGCTGGTATGAACTAACGAAAGAAAAATAAAAAGATCCATATTTTATTATGTTTGCTGTACAGGTGTACAGTTAAATATTTATGTAATAAAGCTATGGCATCAAGCATGAACTAGTGTTAGAGTCTAGGAATTTTTTTTTCATTAAAAAGAAAAGAAGTGCCGTCTATTTCGCACACTTACCTGACCAAAGAGTGAAAATGAAAAGCTGAATTGAAAGATTATGCTAGATGCTGGGGTCTGTTGAATGGAATGGGAGATGTAGAAAGCTCACATGGAATTGTTCATGAGCGAGCCAACGAAGGCTCTTGAACAAGTCTGTGCATGTCCAGGGAAACAAGTTTGTGGTGGCAGTCAAAGATTACGTCACCCGTGAGTCCACTTTGCTGAGCTTCAAGCGAGGGGACATCGTCAAACTGATGGATCCAGAAATGAATCTGGAAAGAGGCAAGTGGAGGGCTGGAGTCCTTGTTACATGTGAACTGGTCTCCGTGTTTGGTGGTGTCTGATTTGTATGTATGATATCGTTACCTTGATTTTTTTTATATGTTTCAAATATTTTTTCAGACATTTTAATAAGCTGTTCATCAAATTTGGTAAATGGAAAATCTTGATACCTTGAATATGACGTTCCCAAGTCATAATAAAAGTCATAATATCAATAATGAGTGCTTTTGTAGCTCAACAACTTCAATATAGATATAACATTTTTCTACACTTGAAAAAGAGAAAAAATATAGAGCCACAAACACACAGGCACACACACATACACACTGTTTCAAGCTACTTTCAATTCAGTCTTACTGTCTTTTGAAAATAATGCTTTCTGACCAAATGCAAGTGGACGCACATACTCTTCGGGGAAGCGTGCAAAACGTTTAGAAGAGGAATCCAGTTCGTCATCTCTCTGTAACTCCATGTTATTGTCTTGATATAATGACTCCCTGTTCGTCGTGTGTGTGTGTGTGTGTGTGTGTTCGTGCATGAGTGCATGTATGTGTGCATGTGTGCATGTGCATGCACATGCTGTGTGTGTGTGTGTGTGTGTGTGTGTGTGTGTGAGAGCTGTCTCTAAGGGTCAGTCTTTTCTGTGCTTGAACCATGGACCTTCTGTTTCAACTCGTCCACTGAGTAATGTGCACACACACACACACACACACACACACACACACACACACACACACACACACACACACACACACACACACACACACACACACATATACACATATACAAGACAGTGTGTGAAGAATGTGTGTGTGTGTGTGTGTGTGTGTGTGTGTGTGTGTGTGTGTGTGTGTGTGTGTATGCTGTCTCCAAGAGTCATTCTTTCCTGTGCTTTAACCAAGGACCTTCTGGTCAACTCATCTACTGTGTGAAGTGTGTGAATGAGAGCAGATGCATTGAATGTAACAAAATCACTATGTCCAGGATGGATGTACGGATCACTGAATGGCATCGTGGGACTGTTCCCCGAGGTATATGTGCGTCCACTGGCCAGACATGAAGTGGAGACTTCCAACATGAAGGTACTACAGGAGCTGTGATGTTTGAACACTCAGATCCCATGCACTGGTTCACTTATCAGCATTAAAGAGCCTGCATCAAAGTGTCAACATGAAAGAGTGGAGGTAGCAAAGGTCTGATGGATGCTTGAGAGTCAGTCATAATGTCCAGTTCTCTCTGTGTGTCTGAGTGAGTATATCATGTGTCTACAATCTACAGAGGTGGAATCTTGGTTCAGTATGATCAAGTGAAGAACGAGTCAGCTTGCGATATGGAGAGGCACAGAATGAAAGAATGAGAGTTCAGTCTCTATAGAGTCAAGATCCTGTCAGCTCTGGAAGTGAGAATGACTTCATTGTTCCCAGAGGGAGTGTTTGTGTTTTTTATAATTGATGCTGTGAAAGAATGAGTCGGCCATAGTCTTCAGAGACTTGCGCTACAGTCAATGATTGAAAGCAGTAGAGGTCTGTACCCAAGGTTCTCTAGCTTCAGTATCTTGAGGTTCAAAGTTTCGGTCAATGTAGAGGAGTGAATGCTTTAGTATCACTTGAACTGAATACACCAACTTCAGTTCTTTCATTTGTTTGGGTTCTTGAAAATGGTCGGGCTTTTTCTACATTTTTCATCTAATTGGTAGCGTCTGTAACTGGTTGATGATATGAATCAGCACAGTGTTTTTATCAGTTTGTACCAGTCCTGTTTGGATCGCCTCTTTATTTTTTAGCCATGGTCGAGAACTGTTTTTAAATATGGTACTTTTTAGAGATATAGTCAGAGATAATGATTTATCAATTAAAAGATGTTTTGTTAAGTCATATGTCTTGTATTCCAGTAAAGTTTAAAGCATACTGAATTTCTTTTTTTTTTCAGCCGAAACTTTATCAGCCGCCTCATCCGCCTCAACCAGGGCGACCTTTAAGCAGGGTGAGTGTGTGTGTGTGTGTGTGTGTGTGTGTGTGTGTGTGTGTGTGTCAGAGGATGGGGGAAGGGGCTGCATTAGGGGATTTGGGGGGTGTAGTGAGTAACATGACAATAATGCCTTCAGCTTGTTAAAGAACTTTTTTTTTTTATACATCCTTACAATCTGATATACTGTTTTTCTTTCAGCATTTTTGTTGATTGCACTATGTTGACATTTGTATAATCTACTGCTGTATATTTTGTACATCATGACATGATAATTGTACTTTGAATTTTTCAATGCTAGTTGGTTGTTCATTTTGTTCTTCTGTGTGATAATGTGGAAAAGTAAAAAGATGCTTTAAAGAAAAAAATGGGTTCATGTGTTCATGTTGTATTTTCACTGTTGTCAGGAGGGTCCCCCAGGCCCAGATGACCGCAGTGAGACAAGTCAGGGTACAGTGGTCAATGATGGCAAGTTCTCCATGATGGAGTTTGCCCTGCTCCACTTCCGCGAGTCCATTGACAAGTGAGTGGGCTTGGCAGTTCTTTGGCGTCATTTCATAGGGCTCAGTGCCCCCTGTGTTGTTGGTGTCCTGATAACACATCTGACAGATGTATTATATGTGTGTTTGGTATGCAGCTGAAATGAAATCTGACAGTTTGACCAAGAACCCCAGGACAGACTGCCATCCTGTAGCTTCTTCTTAAGTTGACAAACCGTGACTACTTAGTCATTTTTCACTAGTTCAAAGCCTCAAGGCAAAATAACTGCTTCATTTTTTTTTTTACAAGTTGTAAAAGTCAAAAAAAAAAAAAAAGTTGAAAAGAAATATGTAACGAGAGAAAAAAAAACTCAAACCAGCATTGGTTTCTTGCCAGTCCACAAGTTTGATCTCAGTAGAGTATTCTCATGTGTGTGTGTGCTGACCTGTTTTTTTTTTTTTTTTTATGGAAAGGGGGAGGGGGGATGTCTATTGCCCACAGCCATGATCTCAGGAGGGAGGCACACCCTTTTTTTTTTTTTCAAAACTTTACCTCTTCAGGGTTAATGAATCTGCTTCACCAAGGTTTACAGTGTGTATGAGTAAGGTGGGATGAATCATGTGGGGGGGCGCACAGAAGACACAAAGTGTGGTGCCTTAAAGACCAGGAATGATGTAGCCTTAT
>JADBJO010000192.1:27500-37500 GCA_016801955.1 Conus betulinus | reverse complement strand
GTGTGTGATGAGCCTGTGAGCATGTGTGCGCAGGTGTGTGCTAGTGTGTGCGTGTGTGTGCATTGTGTGCGCGTGTGTATGTATGTGTGTGTGTGTGTGTGTGTGCATGTGAGTGTTAGTGTGCGTGTGTGTGCGTGTGTGTGTGTGTGTGTGTGTGTGTGTGTGTGTGTGTGTGCGCGCATGTGCATGTACATGTGTGTGTGTGTGTGTGTGTGTGTGTGTGTGTGTGTGTGTGCACGCTTTGGAGTTGAAGGGGTGGTTGTGGTGGTGACAGTGTATATATCATGCAAGTGCTATAAGTGTTTGCACACTTATGTGCATGTGTGTGTATTTTGGGTGTGTGTGTTCACAAGAGTGAATGTGTGCGTGTATGTGTGTATGTAAAGGGAGAGGTAGAGAGAGAGTGTGCATGTGTGTGTGTGTGTGTGTGTGTGTGTGTGTGTGAGTGTGTGTGTTTGTGTGTGTGCGTGCATGTGTGTGTACACAACAGATATCTATTTGATGAGCATGTAAGTTTATGTCAGAGTATATATGAGTCTGTGCAATTGAGTGGAAAAATAGAAAAGTGCATGTTTGGCATGTCCCAGTGTATTTTCGAACAGTGAGTGTGTGCATTGATGCATATGTTACATGAGTGTTGTATGCGTAAGTGCATATCTGTATCTGTGCACGCCTGGATGTGAGTACTGCAGCTTGGAAAGAGATGCCGCAGATTCTAGGGAAATGTGTATTAGTTCACATTTTTTACAGCACAAAAGAACACGAAAAAGGAAACAGTGCAACTTGCGCGGCTCATTTGGATCAGAAAGCAAAGATAGTCAACAAATCCAAAAAGTAGAGAGATCAATTTTGGGCTGTTTTCGACTTTCTGATGATCTTTTCGAATTACATGGAAAGTGTCAGTATCAAATTGGAAAGCTTTCCATGTTTATTTTTTTCAATTTTGAGACCCCATAGCTTAAAAAGAAAGATTCCGATTTTTGAACTATTTTTAATAGATCAAAACTCACAAGACTAGTTTTATTTGAGAAATCTGTTTTTTAAGACAGACATTTTGTAAAGGAATTGAAAAAGGGTGTTTTTATTTCTCAAAACATGCCAAACACGTGTGGAAAAATTTTCAGTGTGATGCATTGTCTGTTTGACAGTGAACATTTTACAGTTTGACATCTACAAAAATTCAATTGCCAGTAAAATCAAAACTAAGAACAATAGGCTTTTTTTCTGTTGGTACCCCTATGATTTTAGTGGTAAGATACCGGTGCGAAGTTTCATTTTGTGCAAAAAAAAAAAAAAAAAAAATTGCTACACCTGTATTTCTCATGCACTATCACTTCTGAGCTAATGTTGTTAATTTATGTTCAGGGAGTTTAGGGAAGGAAAAAACTGTGGACACTACATGCGCTGCTACAGTTGTATGTTTTATTATACAGTGGTTTCTGTGGTAAGCAGGAAATGAAACTGTTAGAATTAATGTTGCTTTTGTCATCAAGGTCAGTGGCAGTAAGTTTAGTGCACCTGCCGGACACATTGCTTTTCAAAAGCTGTTGGGGTGAAGACACTTTTTCTAAAGAAAGTCATAGACTGGTGGACATAGTTTGTAAAGGCAGTCTTAGCAGTTCGACAAATTGTTTGTCAGATTCTCTTGTGGCATAATTCTTACTTGAAGAGACAGCTGCTTGCCCCTAAAATGCCGCAAGGAGAGTTGAAAAAAAAGTCTTACAGTATCATATGTTTCAGTGCTTATGACATCGGTAGATTATTGAGGGTGAGAATGTGTGATATTTGTTGTATTGGATAATGGTGATGAAGGTTGATGATGACAATGATGATGATAGGTGTGTGTATGTGTGTGTGTGTGTGTGTGTGTGTGCGTGCGTGCATGTGTGTGTGTATATGTGCGTGTGTGCGTGAGTGCATGCATATATATGTATGCACCCGCACATGTGTCTTTTGTTATTGTCTTATTGCCTCATGTAAATGACCCATGGATCTTTTCGCTCTCGGCTAACCTCCTCTATGAAATAATAGTCCTTCGCTATCTGTGCTGTATGTATTTTGCTGACAATGGTACCCATGCAAGTGACATGTGCTGTGTGGATTATTCCAGGAAGAAGCATATGCGCAGAGAAGTAGCACCAGGTAATGGACAGTCCAGCAGTGGCAGCAGCCTGCCCACAATCTGTAGTCCTTAGGCTTATGCTGCTTGACAGCCTGTACCCTTCTGTCTTTAACAAGTGGACATTCCGGCCTTGCCAAGGACACTGCTGTATATGTGTTTATATACGTATATACAAATATATATATATATATGCTGGTCTCAAAGCTCTAATAGGGACTGAGGGTTGAGATCTACTCATGTATATGGTGATGTTTTTCCTGTATTATTGTGCTGTATGCTGTATTTGGTATGATGTGGAGCAGCAGGTTTTCCAGCTCTGCTTTAGTACCATGTGAATGTTGAAAAGTCTGTTCAGTTCCCCTACACTTTCCAGTGGTTGAGTTTATCATTGCTCCTAAACTGTTCACTGTTGAATATTTCTGTTCTCACATTGAGGGTTTAAAAGTTCAAGTGGTCGAGTTGACAATGTAAAACTGTTTGTGCTGATCAGTGTATCAGATCAAGAGAACATGTCCAGAACAGACACAACATTTATTGTCTGGTCTTTAATCCAGAGGGAAACCAGCTGCTACATCTCCCCTGTGTATCTGCATATAGACATTTTGTCAGTGACTATGACTCTGTAGAATCGTTGGATTGTGCCATGTGCTGTGAGCATGATGGCTGGCTGTGCAATGTGTCTGACTGTGTTTGAACACCACAGGTATGAAATGCTGAGAACTGAAGATGGCTCGATAAGAGGGACAGTCAAAATGATTGAGAACATCAAAGTGCATAACTTGCAGAAAGAGGCCGACTCAAAGCATAGAGGTGATGGTGCTTGCTTTTTTTTTTTCTTCTCTTCTTTGAGGAAGGGGAGGGAAGGGGGACTCGGGAGGAAGAGGAGGGGATGGGTAGCAGAGGGTTGATTTCTGGAAGCATAATAATCTAATCTGGCGTGACAGTGAGCTGTTACTAACATTGAGCTTGTGTTATAAACAAGAGCTGAGGATGTTATGCCTGTAGTCTTTGAGACTGATGTCATTGTTCGTGAAGTCTGAGCTGATGAAAAACAGGCAGAGAAGAAATTTTATCCAATGGCAATATGAATGAAAACATGAAAGGTGCAAACACAAGGATGGTGACTTACCTCTGAAGCACAAAGTGCTTAAGCACAAACTGCTTGTTAAAATGCTCCCCATTGGAGACAGATTGTCCAAGCCTCTAACAATGAGTTCAGCACTAACAGAAGTGTACAAATCTCACTGTCCCATCCCCAGAAAACTATGCATGGTCTGGAAAGTTCAAGAACTGTGTACATGTTTGGGCCAAACCAATGGCAGCATGGACACTGCTGTGGGTAGACCTTAGACAGGTTTTGCAAAGCTGCAGAAAGACTGCAGATCATATATAGTGCCCCTCTTGATATAGAAGTCACATTTTGTGATGGTGCTCGCAAAGGTCAAAGCCAACAGGAAGGGGATTTCACCTTTTAAAGAAATGTTACTGCGGTGACCTTTGTGTGATTTATGTTTAAAGTATCCTTTATGTTACTGCCAGAAATTAAGTCAGCTCAGACTTGACAGCTTTTGCAAGTACAGCTCTTAGCAACATATATGCCATGTACTTCTACTAATGCTGTGCTTAGCTTAGTTGTTGCTGCATTAGTTTTCTTAGGTTAAGAACAGGTAATAACCTATCCTTTCAGCACTTCTCAGTAGTGTAGGAGTGAAACATAGCATTTGTATGAGTGACATGGGAATAGACCAACTGATTAAATAACACTATCTGTAGCCTGCATCACATTGCTCCTCCTCCTCCTCCCAAAAGACAGAGCTTGAAATCTACATCTAATTGTCCTTCTTTTCGACACAGATATCAGTTGAAGCCTGCATTCGTATTATTCCTCCAAGTCCACATATATTGCATGTAACTTTCCAACACGCGTATATTGGAAACGTCATCATTATCATTCCCGTATCTTGGAAACGTACATCATTATCATTCCCGTATCTCTCATAAAGACATAACTGAAGTTAACTTCATAGTATTCCATCTTCTCTCAAATCTCCACTCCCATGCCCTAAACCCCCACACCACATTCAGGGATTGGCGTATAGGATACAGCATTATCTTGATTTAAAGTGGATTGCAGTTTCTGTCTGACTAGCATTCTGCATATTTGTATAGATATCTCTGCATCTGGTAGTCACATTAATGCGTATAACAAAAAAAATGAAGAACCTCGTGACTGTTTAAGATTTTGATTTTATGTAATGGAGTACTGCGTAAACTCTGTATTTTGTAGTTCTTATTTGAAAAAAAAAAAGTCTCGCCTCGGGGAAATCTTTTTGAAATTACATTTACTCTTACATTTTTGTCACATGATTATACTTCACTGATAACTGTAATAAAGCTGCTGCTACTTTTCCTTGATTGACTTGGAAATCTCCATGTTTTAGTGGTATGACTGTTATTGGTTTTAGTATCTGTCCCTTTCCCTCTAGAGTTTTGTCCTCTGATCTACACATCTCTACCTCTTTTGGCCATCATTTTTCATTTGAACTAATTATCAACATTAAGTTTCTAGGTGAAAGTTGTTGGCAAAAAAAATATGGTAGATGGATTGTTCTCAGAAACAAAGCTATTTCTGTGAGACTAACAAGTCAGAAAAAAAAGTCAGGAAAATAATGACGTGCGTAGGACACACATTAGAATTACTTTCCCTTGTTTACATGATGCAGCAACCCTTTTTTTTTTTAAAACAACAGCTTCATTCGGTGAAATGCTGCAAGATGAGCTAAATGGATAATTTTTTTTTTTTTTTTTAAACCTGAGGGGTCCAGTCCCATACAGATGTCACACCATTGCAACATCACCAAAATCAGTGGAAGACAAAGGGTGATATTTTCTAGAATATACTCATTGTGAGTGCAACGTGGAAATGATTGTGTCCGAGACATCCCTTGAGCCAAGGCTGAAAGGCTTAGATGTCAATAAGCACAAGTGATCCTGTTCATAGGGTTTACATGACTGTTTCATCAGTTGCCATAGCAATAAGGGACATAATGCTGCATCAGCAGGCAATGATTTTATAGATGACAGGAACAATAGTATATATGAATAAATCATTTGTAATGTTACTGTGTACTTTCAGCTTCAATAGGTGCTAAAAAAGCATTGCTAAGAAAGTTGATTAATTTGTGCATAGAGAGGTCAAGAGTGGAGAAAAAAAAAAGAAACCAGTAGTTTTGGCCGTTACAGATATTTTTGATAGCCTGTAGTTTGTTGACATTATGAAATACCTGAGATTTTGCACAGATATTTATAGCCTGTAAAAACTGCATTTTGATGTACCTGAGATTTTGTCCAGCGTAAATGTGAAGAAAAACTGCAATTTTGCTCATGTTAAATGTAACCGTCAGAGTCACTAGAACACATGCTAATGTTAAATGTAACCATTTTGAAGAGTCACCAGAACATCTGCTCATGTTAAATGTAACCATTTTGAAGAGTCACCAAAACATCTGCTCATGTTAAATGTAACCATTTTGAAGAGTCTCAAAAACATCTGCTCATGTTTAAATGTAACCATTTTGAAGAGTCACCAAAACGATTTTTCAGCTGAAGCGTCGTATGTCACAAGTCCATCATAATTTTTTTTGTCTGTTATTTCTTTTTTTTTTTTTTTTAATAACTTAAAAATGCTCAGTTTACTGCAATAAAAGACAGCCATCGGTCAAAATCTTTACATTCTGTTCACTTGAAATGAACCGTTCCTGAGAGTAATGTTGATGACAATTGTACAGTGATTTAATTAAGAAAAAAAAAAAAAAGCGAACATTTCCAGGTAGTTGGCATCATCACGCTGTACATGATTATGAGAACAACTCATGTATGTTCCATAAATTCATACCAGCAGAGATTCAGAGCTGTTACAAACCAGCAAGTCAACAAAATGAAATTACAGAAATATCACTTCAGCATCACTGTGAAGAGATAGATTAATGGCGTATACTATTCATTTATGGGTTACTTGCGCACATTTTTTTTTTTTTTTTTGAGTGATTTCCATTTCAGGGTACTGTATCTACAAATGAAGAGAATGGATATGTCTTTTCAGACTTGCTAAATTTTGGAATCAGCCAAATTTCAGATCAATCAAGTGATTCTTTTGTTACCATGCTACCATGTATGATAACCTGCTTTTTTGGCTCATCTTCTGGAGAATTAAGCATACTAGAGACTTGTTCTTTTCTTTTTTTTTTTTTTTTCTCTAATGATAACGCTTTGGCAAACAGTATTTGCAAATCATATACAGTTATGACACATCTGAATTGATTTGTAGATATGCAAGTTGTTTGGCAAAGACAGTCATATATAGAGCTTGCCTAAATCTGCATGTTTAAATCATCTGCCTTCAACATAAAAAAAAAGAAAAATTAAAAGAAAAAGAAAAAAATGGCATACAAACAAACTTTGAAAAAAAAGGGCAAAAATGATGCAAGAAAGAAGGAAAAACTAAAGTTGCACACCTGCTTTGATACAATTCTCCCAATAGACATTACAATTATGCATCCATAGAACTACTCTTGTATGCATGCATGCCCCCCGTATATATTGCATCAAAATATATGTTATGCACTTAATCATGTACATGCACCGCACGCACACACGCACGCATGCATGCATGCATGCATGCATGCAAGCAGGCGCACATGCTCGTTATGCGCACACGCATGCACACACTAAGTGATAGCTTTGTTTCATTTCACAACGTAGTTGAAGTGGTTTACATGTGGTAAACTCAATTTTGTTGATATGCTCTTACTTATATAGACCTCTGTTAGGCAAAGCCTGTTTCTTTGACAACCTCTGTTTGGTTTGCCTATTATGTGATGAATTCAGTTAGATAATGCCAATTACATGTGAAAAAACCGAGTTTGGTATGCCTGTTACTTGTGGTAAACTCTGTTTGGTATGTCTGTTTCTTGTGATGAAATCAGTTTGGTATGCCTGTTAAGTGTGATGAATTCTGGTATGCCTGTTACTAGTGATGAACTGTATGGTATGCCTGGTAAATGTGATGAACTCTGGTATGCATGGTACTTGTGATGAACTTTGTTTGGTATGCGTGTTTACTTGTGATGAGCTCAGTTTGGTATGCCTGTTACGTGTGATGAACTCTGTTTGGTATGCCTGTTACTTGTGATGAACTCTGTTTGGTATGCCTGTTACTTGTGATGAACTCTGTTTGGTATGCCTGTTACTTGTGATGAACTCTGTTTGGTATGCCTGTTACTTGTGATGAACTCTGTTTGGTATGCCTGTTACTTGTGATGAACTCTGTTTGGTATGCCTGTTAAGTGTGATGAATTCTGGTATACCTGTTACTTGTGATGAACTGTATAGTATGCCTGTTACTTGTGATGAAGTCTGTATGGTATGCCTGTTACTTGTGATGAACTGTATGGTATGCCAGTTACTAGTGATGAACTCTGGTATGCCTGGTAAATGTGATGAACTTTGTTTGGTATGCGTGCTACTTGTGATGAGCTCGGCTTGGTATGCCTGCTACTTCTGATGAACTCTTTGTGGTTTGCCTGCTACACATGATGAATTCACTTTGGTATGCATGTAACAAGTGATAAAGTCATTTTGAGTTTGTTATGCCTGTAACAAGTGTTGAAGTCTATTTGGTATGCATGTAACATTTGATGAACTCAGTTTGGTATGTCTGCAACATGTGATGAACTCTGTTTGGTATCCCTGTGATACAGGCAGCTCAGGAGACTGGTCGTGGAAAGAACATGCTGAAATGATCAAATGGACCCGGGTAAGTAGCGTTAGAAGGCAGGCTAAGCAGTTGATAAAAAATGCCTGTCTTTGAAATGATAGCTTGAACGTTCAAGAAAGAATAAATCAAGCAGTAAAGAGACAGTGTAATCTGCTAGAATGAATTTGGGAACAAGACTTTGAAACTCAGACTGTTGATGCTCAGACTTTGTTGATGCATATTTGTGTGTGTGTGTGTGTGTGTGTGTGTGTGTGTGTGTGTGTGTGAACATGTTTGGATATGCTTAACAAGCAGTGATGACTACATTACGACGACGTGTATAGTATGAGGATACAGTGAGCTTCTATACACAGCATTTATGCCTTCATTCGTACATGCATCTGCAGTGAAAACACATACATTAATACATATACACATACAAGCATACACAATTGATCAATCTTCATTAATAGATGGGAGGCATGTCCATGCAACTAAAATCATCATTCTGATTTCATTGTCCATGCTGTGGCTTAAATCAACGTTTTGATTTCATTGTCCATACTGTGGTTTAAATCAACGTTCTGATTTCATTGTCATTTGCTGTGGTTTAAATCATCATTCTGATTTCATTGTCCTTGCTGTGGTTTAAATCATCATTCTGATTGCACTTTTCTGACAGTAGTTTAGATCATCATTCTGACTTCATTGTCCATGTGGTGGTTTTACAATCATCATTCTGATTGCACTGTTCTGACGGTGGTTTAGATCATCATTCTTTTTTTTTTTTTTTTTTTTTTTTTTTTGCTGATCCAACCTCTGCGCCACCTCAGAGGCAGTGCACCCACGCCGCTCATTCCGACACCCTGTCCACAGCCACGGCCCGGTCGACCCCGCCAGCCCCGCACCGGCAATCCACAGGCAGCAGCCAATGTCAAGTCGTCAAGAGGCCACCCACCGGAAGAGACACTGCACTGCTGCCGAGTCACTTCAGTGGTGTTCAGTGGCGCCTTTCTGATCTAACATACGCAGGACACCACCTACTAAGCCCCCTACTAACGACAATAATTGCTTAGTCGCGGAGCCGGCGTGAGTGAGCTCTCCCTCCGGAGGGCGCCACCACGTCCGTCCAACGACAGCCCCATGGACCGCCGATACCCGGTGACCCCGACGGAACCAAACCAGGCCACAGCCACAGACGTGGAGAGGACATCGTAACTGAGGTCACCATGAGAGCAGGGCATGAAGGGCCACAGAACTTGAGACTTTTTTTTTTTTTTTTTTTTTTTTTTTTTTTTGCTGATCGATGAGAGAACAATATGATTATGATGATGCTACGGATTCTCCATTTCGGTCTGAGACTACATGACAGGGCTGTACTCTACGTTTCCTTTCATAATATATCCCGGCGTCAACCAGGCCCGAGAGATACAGACACCTGCAGTGTTGGTCAGCAAATTTGAGCAACACTCTCAGAAACGCATCCATTAAGTGGATGAAAAACTCGACTGTGTGGTCCCAGTCTTCCCAACTGAGTCCCGCAGCAAACTCAACTCTGGGTAGGAGCCGGTCGGGCAGAAAAAACCACATGACTTCTGATGGGATTCGAACCCACGACCTCCCAGCCGGGAGTCCGCGACGCTAACCACTTCGCCATGGCGGCTGGTCAGATCATCATTCTAATTTCATTGTCCTTGCTGTGGTTTAAATCATCATTCTGATTACACCATCCTTGCTGTGGTTTCAGTCACCCATCCAGGCATCTTGTTGAAGCTGTCGTCCACAGAACTGAACAAACTGGCTTTGGAATGCTTCATTGGTGAGCTGTGGCTTTTTTCTCATTTTTAACCAAAGCTGTGTTCAGTAGTTTGCCTAAGTGATGTGTTGTAAAATGGTCAAGAATGCTAATTTCTGCTGGTGAACAGTACAGCACAAGAGTTCAACTCCTGCAACCAAAAAATTACACGATTTTCACCCACTTTCAGGGACGTTGTGGACATTTTCTGTAACAGGCCAAGTTGCAAAAAAGACAAAGAAGTTAAAAGGGTTTTCAAAATGCTCAGCTGTATTTCTTGACCATGAAAAGTGCCTGTCCCTTGCCATTTTACCCAGAAAAAAAAAAG
>JADBJO010000192.1:5000-22500 GCA_016801955.1 Conus betulinus | reverse complement strand
CAATGACCAGGTGGAGATGGAGGAGTACACTCTGTTCATCAGAACATGTGAGCTGATAAGAGCAGAACCAGTACCTGAATACAGTCCTCACACACTCTCATCGGATAAACTCATCACAGAGATAATAATTAACAGAGATGCACAGACACAGAGACAGAGACATGCACAGACAGACAGAAAACACAGACGTACACACAGAACACACACAACACGCACGCACACACGCACACGCACACACACTAATTTGTCACTTCATGAAATAGTTGTTACCGGATTCACTGTTCTGGAATATATGAAAAGACATTAAATGCAAGCTAAGTAAGCAAGAGGCACGTTCAGTATGTGTTAATTACAGAAACATTACAGAGCACTGAACAGAAAATTTGACACAGCAGGTGGTCAAGCTAATTGTGTCACAAACTTGTGTGTATGTCAGCAGGCGTGTGTGTGTGTGTGTGTGTGTGTGTGTGTGTGTGTGTGTGTGTGTGTGTGTGTGTGTGTGTGTGTGTGAGAGAGAGAGAGAGAGAGAGAGAGTTGTGTGTGTGTTACCCACCATCTGATTAGATAAGGTGTATGTGTGTGTGTGTGTGTGTGTGTGTGTGTGTGTGTGTGCATGTGTGGGTGTGTGTGTGTGTGTAAATGCATGTCTGTGTGTACAGCGGATGGAGTGTTCAGCAAGCTGAGTTCTGAGGAGTACATCCTGGATGTGACAGCGGAATTTGTGAGGAAGAAGATCCACTACGACCTCATCTTCCAGCGCACAGTGTGGATCTATCCCCTCAGCCACATGGACAATGAGATCTATGTGGATATGATGTTTTCACCAGGTAAGTCCTCTCAGAATAAGCGCAAGATGGGCATTCAATGCAAGGTGCACCAAATTTGAGAAGATAGGTGATTGCTCATTGTTTGTTTCATTGTCCTGAATGTGGTTTATCTTGCTTGAAGAAGATGTAAGAGGTCACTACATGTCATGTTTATCTTGAATTCATTTGTCTCTGCCATCTGGCGGATTAACTTTAACTTTTTTAATTTGTTTCTTTCTAAAATGCTGTTGCACTTCTGAAGCCAAAAAATGCAGTTTGAAAAACAAAAAAGAGTGTTCAAATGGTTAGTGTAAGGTTGCCGAGCTGATAGCCTTAAGTTGAAAGAAACCCCTTTGCTGATAGCCTTAAGTCCCCTTTGAGTTGCATTTGTATGGCATGAAAATCCTCGTCATCCATTCAGCAGCAAACAGGTAATCAGGGCAGGGGAGGCCAAGGCAGTGGTAGGTGAAGGTTGGTCTCTGCCTACCTTGATTCTATGCCCTTTGACACATTTCACTTCCAAAGTGACCATCAGACAGTGAGACTTTTACCTTGGAATGTACACATAGGGGCTACAGATCTGAGGTGAATGTTTGCTAGTACTGAACATGTGCAAACATGTATCTCAAAGAGCCTGAGATTGAAGATTCAGTGAATGCTCGTCAGAATTATTGTTATGAATGCAGTAATGTAATAGATGATGTGGTCATTGTTGTTTCAGTTCTTCATACTGTTATTATTGTTTGTAATAATGATTTGATGCATTGTGATTTCAGTCCCATCTTTGACTACATGGATGGGCTGTTGATTGTCCGGCCAGGAGGAGAACTGTCCATGCAGACTGTGGTAAGTAGTCATCCAGCTGTCATCACGGTCTGTGTGAAAACTCACTGTATCTTCAGCAGTCTATTCAGCAAGCTTGTTTTCCCACAAAACATCTGTATCTTGTAATTTGTGTAGAGATGGGGTGTAAAAACTCCACAATATCATTTAGAGTCATGGTTTCATTTTTTTTTTTTTTTTTTTTGCATTATTATATGAAAACCACCAGTGACATTGTTTTTGTTTATATTTGTGCTGTTGTTTTAACAGGAAAAAAGGAGTGCTGTAGCTTTGACTACTGTGCAATGTTAAGTTTTTTGTTGCCATTGCTGTTTTCTCAAAATAAGTCTGTTGGCTGCAACCAGAGAACAAGGACCACAGGAAATGGCCAAAGTGGAAGAGCTATTTTTTTTTTTGACAGTTATGCTGTGCATATGGTTCATGTCCATTTATGTTAGGTTGCATATTGGCACAGAACAGCTGACTATCTATTTATAATTGAAAACTCAAAAGTAAAGGGAAAAAAAAAACACGGAAAGAAAAGTTCGGAGAGATTGCAGATGTATACAGCCAAGACAAATAGAGACTATATGCTTAAATGGCCCTGTTGATAAAGGTGAAGTAGCAGAACACAAAATTTGAGATCTTATGTTCGGAGTGTTTATGAACTGTTTTAAATGCAGGATATGGACATTCATTTCGCTCACCTCCCCTAAACTGAAATCATTTTCCTTCTGTGGCATAGACAACCACATTGGCGATACACAAGGAGCTGTCGTTAGGTCATCATGAATTAAGTGACCAGTAAAGACAGTGCACTGCACTTCGATGGTGCTTGATAGTGCCTTGTGTGATCCAGCATGCAGAGGACATAACTTGCAGTTCAGTCATGGAACCAGTCAGAGAGCGTAACATTCTCTGGGCAGTACCATTGTGTCCGTTGCAGACATGTAAGACTTCAAAATGAACTCGCCACATGCATGGAACTGGAAGACCACCAAATCTGATACATGATTGTCATGATGATCAGAAGATAGTGAAGATGATGCTGTGGACCTCTTGAGTCTCAGTTGACAAGACTGCATTGCACACTTCCTTTCTCACACACAGACACAGACACATACACACAGATAAACACACACACACACACACCACACACACACACACTACACACACACACACACACACATACACACACACACACACACACACACACACACACACACACACACACACACACACAACTCCTTCTTTCTTTGCTGTGTGAAGACTTTAAACATTTTCAACAAACATATGACATGTTCTGGTACTCCGTTGATTACAGGAAGTAAACTTTTCCCCCCCATCATTCATAGGACACATTTACTTTGCTGGTTTCCTAAATTGTTTTCCATCATTCGTTGCAATATTCTGTGTGCAGGAAGACATTTCGATGATGGCAGCCCTACTACACAAAGCCAATGACTTTGTTGGTTTACCCACACTGTGAGTGATCACATGAATTCTTTCTATACTGTCGGTATTGGACAGCAGCATTTATTGTCTGCATTTTGAGTGATTTACCAGGACAGTTCATACTTTTTTTTTTTCAGTTGGTGATTGCATTCTTCTGGTTTGTGACATCATATTGCTTTTTCAGTCTGGGTAATGTGCATGCTACATGCAAAGGAAGTTGATTTCAGGGACAAGGTAGGAGCTGGGGATTCATTGTTTTCCCCCTGAATGTCTGTGCTGGTCATGCCTTCTCAAACATCATCCCAGTCTTTTCATATTTCAGGACATTGCAGACATAAAGCCTTTTGTGAGAAAGGTGTTTCTGATAGGTTTTTACACAAAAAATAATTTGATCTGCTTTCCATAGTAATGTTTCTTTTTTGTGTGTGGGTTCTAAGTTTTGGAGATCTGCATCATGCATGTAGTGGAGGTCATTCATGGAGCAGTTTGCAAGACCAGTTTAGAAAACTAGGTAAAGAATATGTGAAACACTGCAAGAAACAACCAGAAAGACTGTGGAAAAAATAAACAAAACATTATAATAATTTTTTGTGAAAGAATTTTCTAGCAAAAAAGACCTCATGAAATGGTTTTCACACTATCCGTGGAATGGAGATCTGTATGAATGAATATGTTTGACTTAGAACAATGTATTGACTGTAATGAATTATTGTTTGAATCTGTATGCTAAATGTGAAAGTGTGTGTGTGTGTGTGTGTGTGTGTGTGTGTGTGTGTATACACACACATTGTGTGTGTGTGTGTGTGAGAGAATGGTGATGTCTTTGTGTTTTGTGTTTGGTGTTACTATTGAAAACAAATGTGTGTGTGTGTGTGTGTGTGTGCGTACAGGAAACAGCTGGAGGTCCTGGTACCGAAGACGGTGCGTAACGGCCCCACGATGCGTGCCCAGCAGTGGCTGAACCGAATCCAGGACAGGCAAAAGGATGTGGGTGGCCGCTCCTCACTGGCCCGCCAAGGCTCTCTTCCTGGGTAAACAACGCCCTTCAGTTTGGGAAAAAGTAGTGAGAGGCTGGCAGTGAGGGAGCATGAAAATGTGTAGCAGCAGGATTCACCAGGCCTGTGCAAGCACACTAATGGTGTATTTTGTACAGCCAACCAACTAAAATGTTTTGTTTGAAAGTATTCTTAGTTAATCTGAAAGCTGATTTCTGTTGTCATTTGTTAAAAGTTTGTTTATGGTTTCACAGTTATTGTGTCAGTGTTAAAATCTGGTGTTCTAAAAGTAATACTGATACTACTGTGATCATGCCCAATCATACACGCTGTCTTTAGCTTCCCATAAACATGCATTTCAGTGTTAGAAAGTTGTCAAGAGCTGAAGAGTTTCCCCAAAATACAGCAGTTTTCATCAAAATACACCTATTGTAAGGGAGAAATTCTCTGAACAACAAATTTTGAGTCCACAAGTCTGATTCACATTTTTAGACTCAGCCAATATGAGAAATTTCCAGTTTGTATTCCAAGTAGGGATGAAATTTATGTAACTGACTTTCCAAGGTAAAAGGTGGCAAGAACATATGTCCTTAAAATCATTTAAAGCATGTTTAGGGTTTTTGGTACTTTAATGATGGAATGTTTGCTTATGAAACGAGGGGACAGCGTGACCATCACCCATCATTCCAGGAAATCTTTGTGTGGGCTTATACCCAGGTCGATCCATCTGTTAAATTCATGATGTCTTTTGTACCACTTTTCATGCTTAGTGATGTGGAGTGTGAGAGAGAGGGAGAGAGACGGGGAGGGGGGGGGGGGAGAGGGTGGTGGTGGTTGAGGGTGTGTGTGCTTGTGTGAAGATATGTGTATTTGCATGTAATATGTGCTTGTGTGTGTATATATTTGCTTGTGAGTGTAAGCCTTTGAGTGTGCTTGTGTATGTGCATGTGTAGGAGGTTTTTTCAAATGATTACAATGTGCATCCGTGTGAGTGAGTGAGTGTGTGTGTGTGTGTGTGTGTGTGTGTGTTGGAGGGTGAGGGTGTTGGACTGTACATGTAAATTCTATAAAGTGACCACTTGATTGTGATGATTCGTGTATCATGCATGTTGTCTTGTGATACTGTTTATTATTCACCTATCTTAATTTCTCATCTTTTGAGATAAAAAAGTATTCATATCATATATCATATCATATCATATCATATCATATCATATCATATCATATCATATCATATCATATCATATCATATATCATATATCATATCATATATCATATCATATCATGTTTTTCTCTCTAGGACAACATGTAACATATCTTGCGCAACTTATGGTGTTTTTTTCAATGTTGTAATGGGGGGTTATTCTGGATGAATTCTGTCTTCATGTCACTGGTAGTGTGTCACATTATGGTTGACTGTACCTGTTGTTTTGCTTGATATTTCAGAAATCTTGTTCAAGTGGCCTCTGTTTGGATCTACATTCTTCCTCATTAAGGTCAGTGCTCTTGACAAAGTGTTTGTGGGCATTTTTCTGAATAATCGATACACTGATGACTATGGTCATTCCACCTTACCATGAAAACATTCTATGCTTAGACATTCTTTCTTTACTGTTGGCACAGTGCTCATTCACATTGCTATTTGTAGATTCTCTTCCTCTGTGTGTATGCGTGTGTGTGTGTGTGTGTGTGTGCTTGTGTGTGTGTGTGGGTGCGTGCGTGCGTGTGTGTGTGTGTGTGTTGTTTGGTAGCGTCTTAATAAAAGCAACGACTGTGCTGAAATGTATAATGAATAATAACACCCTGACACATGCATGAACATGTGCACAAATGCACATAAGCATTCACTTCACAGACTACCAACCTCCCCATCCCCTATCTACACACACACGCACACACATGCGCGCAAGCATCCGTGAGCACACACTTACTAGTACACATTCACACTCACACATATACACGCACACACACTCACACATACACATGCACACACGCATGCACACACGCAAATGCATGCACGCACACACCTAGATGCACACACAACTGAAATGCATGCACATACACACACACATACACACACGCATATGCACACACACACACACACACACACACACACACACACACCATAGGGTGGTCCACTGGCATATCTTGTTTACTAGATTTTCCTGTGTTGAGATTTATTCTTACCACAGTAAATAAAGTTTTTTCTTTTCCATTGTGTCATGTAATTGACTGATTGATTGACTGATAGAGGGGGTGCTTAATTGGATGATTGATGTTTGTCGCAGAGTATTCCCAACATGACGGGAGAGTGCAAGTTGGCAGTCAACAAAAAGGGCATCTCTTTCCTCCACAGAGACACCCATGTGAGTGGCCTCCTCTCCTTTCTGTTTGTCTATTCTCAGACTGCCAGGGTTACTCTCCTTCTGCCTTCTGTGTCTGTCCTCTTCCCTTCTCGGATTGCCAGGGTTATTGCCCTTCTGTCTTCTGTGTCCATTCTCTTCCCTTCATAGATTGTCAGAGTTATTCCCCTTCTGACTTCTGTGTCTGTCCTCTTCCTCTTCTCTCTTTGTCAGGGTTATGCAGCTCCTGCTTCTGTGTCTACACCATCTTTTCTTTCTTTCTTTTTTTTTTTTAAAGTCTTTTGTTCCCCTCTACTTGTTATTCTACCATGTCACATGTGAAACAACCAAGCAAGCCACTATTTCTTCCCTATTCTCACATGTTGTTGGAGAGTTGTGTGGCCCTTCACATGTTAAACAGGGCTAGCTCGGTTTGTTGTGAAAGGAAGCTAACACTGCTGCAGAGTCTGGGAGTAATCGACTTCAAGTATGGAAAAACTGCATGACTTGTTTTTGGTAGCTTCATACATGTAATAAATATGTAGATTGTTTTGCATACAATGTCCCCTTCGAAATGACACCGTCAAGCAGTTCTTTCCTGCTTACGGTGTTTGTTCAGACCCCACTCCTACTTAACCCGTTTGGTGCCTAACTTGATGAGATAACTCACTGGCAAGGGCGTGTACTCTTTGCTGCCATGGCCATCGAGTAGACTTGTCATGGGGAAGTTTGGAATATTCCTTGTTTTATATTTGTACTGCTTACAAAAACAGAGGATATTTTCAGAGAGGGTGAAGTCTCCAGATTCAATTGATTGTTGGTAATCTCATTTTTGTTGGTGAGAAATCAATAGAAATTTTTTGAAAATACATCCTTGGTTTTTTTTTTTTTAAAAACCCTGGCAAATAGGATTTAACTTTAAGCTTAATTCCAGGCAGCGAAAGGGTTAAATCATGCGCTCTGCTGTTGTCATGAGAAATTCTGCTACATGGTTATAAGCTACCCTGACATGCTAGGACTCTGTTGTAAAATGGATGCAGGGAATCACCAATGGGGAGTTGTTTGAAAAATGAGATGGCAAGCATATATTGACGGCAGCAATGGATGCTTCATGTGTATGTTTTCTTTATCCACTTAGGACAATGTAAAATTGTCTTGTGTGTCTGTCTGTGTTTCAGCATGAAGACAAGCTCTCTGGTTTAAATCCCTCTTTATAAAGACATGATTTCAGCCAAAGTTTCAAAGTCATAGTAGGCAGGCTTGACTGCTTGTGCTGTCCCCAGAGTTCTGTCTCTTTAATCCTCTCTTTTCTTTTAGTTGTGTGTGTGTGTGTGTGTGTGTGTGTGTGTGTGTGTGTGTGTGTGTGTGTGTGTGTGTGCCTGTGTGTGTGGCATGTGTGTGGTGTGTGTGTGTGTGTGTGTGTGTGTGTGTGTGTGTGTGTGTGTGTGTGTGTGTGCCTTCTCATGGCATAATTGTGTGTGTGTGTGTGTGTGTAATGTGTGTGTGTGTGTGTGTAATTGTGTGTGTGTGTGTGTGTGTGTGTGTGTGTGTGTGTGTGCCACCCTCTCATGGCATAATTGTGTGTGTGTGTGTGTGTGTGTGTGTGTGTGTGTGTGTGTGTGTGTGGTGTGTGCTTGCATGCACGGGCCAGGCAAAAAATAAGTTTCTGTCTTGTCAGTAACTGGTTGACCAATCATTCAAGTGGTGTCATATGAAAGTTGCTGTGTTGTGTCAGGAAATCCTGTTGGCCCACCCATTCAGTGAGATCCTGTCAACTCGACGTTACCATAATGACAGTGGTGGTAACTACCTGACATGAAGATTGGCAACCTCATGGTGCAGAAGATTCTTCGCATTGAAACTGATCAGGTCAGTATGAGTCATTAGTGGCAGTCTTCAACATAAGATAAAATGATTTTGATGCTCTCCCTTACTTATCGAAACACTCAGTTTTGGCCATTTATTTTGCCTTGTGTGTTGATGTGTGTCAGAGAGATTTGGAACATAAGGTCTACGTGGAAAATCTTGTGGGTTTGATTTTTTTTCTGCTAGACTGGCTCCTTCCCAGAACTGCTATGAACTCAGTTGAGAGGACTGGGACCACATAGTTGAGTTTCATTCACTCAAATGGATGCATTTCTGAGCGTGTTTACTCAGATTGCCTGACCAATGCTGCAGGTGTATCTCATGAGCCTGCTTGACATTGAGATAAAATTATGAAAGGAAGCGTAGAGTACAGTCCTTTCATGCAGTCTCAGACCAGAATGGAAATCCAAAAGCATTACCTTCATCTGCATCCTCATTAATCAGCGTTGAAAAAAAAAGTCTCTGATTCTGTAGCCCTTCATGCTGTGACCTCATTTTTGACTGCCTCTCCCTGCCTGTGGCCTTGCTTTGATACTGTCAGGGTCACAGGTATTGGCAAATTCATGGGGACTGTCATTTGACAGACATGCTGGTGCCCTGCAAAGGGAGGTCTCATTCATGCCTAGGAAGTTATTGTCATCAATAGGGGGCTTTGTAGATGGTGTCCTGCACATGTTTTGATCAGAACAGGTACCTGTGAACATCACAAGTGACTTGGTAGTTCTGCAGTGTCTCCTGTAGTGGGTTGCCCCATGATGACATGACGTTGACTGCTCCCTGTGGATTGCCGTGATGAGGACGTGGCAAGATGGGGCAGGCTGTGTTTGGATGGATGGAGAATGGAGGGGGAATGGTCAAAATGAGCAGCATAGTTGAAATGCCATTGAGGTGGCACAGAAGATGGGACAGACAAGAAAAGAAAATCTCAGTAATAGCTCTTCTTTATGCAGGCATGTACAGTGTTTTTATGTGTGTAGCAGGGGCTTCAGACTGTAATTCACGTTCAGACGTCTGGCTTGTGTGGCCGAAGTTGGGGGAGTGGTTTTTGAAGAGAGTGTACATATGTATGGACACATTTGAATTGATGGCTGTGTGTCCAAGACAGCTTGTGTTATAGTTTTTGTACATATATGGACACATTTGAATTGATGGCTGTGTGTCTGAGACAGTTTGTGTTATAGTTGTCATAGTCAAGACAACATTATAGGCATTTTGAAATCAATATAGCATGGTAGGCCTCTTTCCCCATCTTTGCCAGAAATGATCGCACTAAGCACTAATATTTTTTAAAAAGAATTATTAGTAATGGTTGATAAGGGTTTTGCAAAACATACAGTTTCCACACATTTTTGAATGTGTGTATGATATGCTTGTATTGAATATGCCTGCAGATTGATTTCTTGGCTATTGAGGGTTTGGAGTGAAAGTTTTTGAAGCTAGTTTGTCAACACAACAGTTATCACTTTCTTGTGACATTTGAAACTAATGTTACAAGAAAATGGTAATGATCATGTTGACAAAGAACACAATTATATGCAGAGTGACAGCACTCATAGTGAGTGTGGGTTTCATTCCAGGGCTCCGACATCTCCAACCTGATTGGGCAGTACATGCAGGTCATCAACCGACGCCACAAGTACTCGGAGCGATTGTAGTTGTAGTCTTCGGCCCACGCCCATTTTGTACATAACTCAGGACTTTTGGAGAGACCTAGCCATCTGCATTGCACAGCCCCTTTTCTGACTGACTCTGCTGCTGCCATTTACAGCCAAAGATGGTCACACCACGTCTGTACGTGATAACACGTCGCACGACTTCCCTTGACGAGGATGAGAACAGTTGCACGATATTTCTAACATTGACTGATTGATGGTGAGCACAGGTGTGTGAGAACAGGTCCTCAATAGATGCGGAAGTTTCTGTGTGTAAATAGTGAAAGTGTCTGTCAAGTGTCACAGCTGTGGGCTCCGGGACATGGATGTGTGCAAAGGGTAGATTATGGAAAGAGGGGAAAGGCTGATGTCCTGCATGGACATTTTTGAAGAGGGTGTCATAGTCATGGAGAAGCCGTCTCTTAAAGATATTTCATGTTCCTTTAAACCATATGACATTGATAAAGAGTGTCCTGGAAGAGGGAGAGGAAGGGATCTGGTGAGGAGGGAGAAAAAGAAGGTAAAAAGAGGAGGTATTCATACTGTGCATTACTGTGCAGAGGGAAAAAAAGGGGACAGTAGTGTGTACATGTTCATAGCTGAAAAAGGGCTTTCAATGAAACTTTGGTTCCAAACATAATATTTTGTTGGACAAAGCATCATTTGGATATTATTTCACTGACACAGGAACTGGAAGCTGGGTACCGTTACACTGGTGATGCAAAAAGATGTCTGTGATGTGTGTTCTCTGGGAGAAACGAGGGGTCGTCGTCTTTCCTCAGATCGTGACAGACCTTCACAGAGTCCTGGCATGGGGAGAGAAGCAGTGTAGGGAACGGAGAAAAGGTTGTGTGTGAGAGGGGGGGTGGGGGGAGGGCATGTCTGAAGCTTCAAACTTACTGTGCATTTTTATTTACTGTCTGTCTCTGACCAAACCTAGTTTGCCTTCATCTGACCGACTCTCAAACTCACGCAGTGTGTGAAACTCTGAAGTAAACTGTTCAGGAGATATCGCACTGGTTTTTTTTGAAAGAAATGGTATCAGAAATATGATCATGTCTTTCTGTCTTGGTGAAGGCGCATATTTTTCCGATAGTTTCTGATAATTTGTTGGAGTGCTGACACAGAGCAGTCAAGAATGACTCATTGGAAACTGAGGTTTGAAAAGAAAATTGAAGTAATCAAACAGTAACTCAATATTTCATCAGTAGTGTTATAAAATTTTGAGTTTAAACTGCATTTACAGGTTTCCTGCTGTTTTTTTGTTCAACAGATAATGACTGTCTGTACTTACAATAGACTGCTGCTTGATTGGCTTTGTCAGCTTGTGTTTGGCTGTGCTGTCAGCTGACAGGAAGACTGCTGTGCCCATCTTTTCAGATGTACATAAATACTATAGTATCTTTCATTGCAAGTGATCATTCAGCCAAATTCTGTGGGAATGCTGTGGTCAGCTTCTGTGTAATGATGTTGATGTGTTCAGAAATGTACATTGTATGTTGATTTGTTAAATAAAGCCTGCATTCCAGTGTCTAGTTATCTATGTATCACTCACTCCAACACCATTCGCTATAAAGGCATAATAATCTGCAGTGCTAAACGTGAAGCTTCTCTCACGCATTCTGGTGATGGTCTCATGGTTTAAGTTTATTGCTCTAGGCTCCTTTTCCTGTGAAAGACTCCGATAACTTGAACTGGTTGTTGCCAACACTCGTGACTTGCAGAGCAGAGCAATAGGGTGAGAGAGACGGCACCAGTTTGTTCTTTGTCCTTTAAAAATGAAGTTCATGGGTCCTCTGCAATGGTAAGCTCTTGGTGCCTTTTGTTAGAAGAAAGGAATAGGAGCATGACGTGACTTTGCCACTGATGACTGAAAACAGTTGATACAAGTCAGAACAGGTTGTGAGGACTCAGTGATGGTTGTGACAGAGGACATTAGAGGAACCCTGGAGTCTAATGTGCATGCTGCATGAGGCTGTCAGTAATTGGTATTTCATTGATAGATTACACGTCTCATTACGGTATTTCATAGATTTTTTTCAGAGAATGGAGATGTTAGATTTTGTCACAGACGTATCAGAAAAAGAGAGATGTTTTCCTATGAAGTGACACATGCAGACTTGTCACAACTTGTGTAGTTGAAGCATTTTATTATTCATTGACATCATGTATTTCCTTTGTTTTTTTTAAATTTTCATGCAACTCGAGATGAATTATTGTTGAAGATGAATGAGTGCTAACACTTGGACAGCTCTAGTGTATCTGTCTTAATGTATTGGCTGGTACTTCAGGCTGTTTCTAACATTGCATATTATACCAGTGCTTCTTGAATTGTAACTGGATGTATACTGGTTCATTGCTGTATCTTGCTGAACCAGTGCAATCGTTTTACTCTTGGTCTTAGCAGAACATTATGAAAATTGATCGATCGTAATTCATGGCAGTAATAGATTTCTATCAATGTGGAAATATAGACAAGAACAAAGGCATGCCTGTCATGGCATGCCTTGTGTATGAAGTGCCTGAAATCTGTTGAAATGTTTCTGGAAAGAGGACCAAGAGAAAGAACATCAAATAAACGTTAACATGTGAACTCGATTGTATGTCAACGCAAACACAGGGGTTTTACAAGAAAGAAAGAAGATTACAGGAAAGTACGTTTTAGGGATGTGGAATTGTCTTTTTGCCACGAACTGTGTGAAGAAAGGAGAGGCAGGAGGGTTGTGTGTGGCCTGTCATTGTACATACTGCGGGAATCTCGGTAAGGTTGTGCTGCATGTAACCTGATGTTAGCCATGATAAGCTGTATTTGTACATAGCTATGCATTGTTGATCACATTCCAGAAAGAACATGACTCAAGTCTTCCATGCTATACATTCCAAGGCATCTGCCAGTTCATGTCCTGCCTCACAGATTGATGTAACGGCAAAGCAAACTTTTTTTTTCGGGGGGGGGGGGGGGGGGGGGGGGGGGGGGGGGTGTGTTGGCTACAGTTATTCTTTCTTTTAAAGAGCTTTTTTTGTGGCCGTTATATTCCCTTATTATCTATTTTTTTTAAAAATTTTTGTTCACATGTTTGTTGGAAAAAGAGATACTGCTGTTCAGTGGATATGATTTTTTTTTATCTGATTTATTTTTTTTGTGTTGCAGTATGAAGTTTCTCTTAATGTATTTATTTACTGAACTGTCTCTGTGATGCTGAGGTTGTGAAATTTTATCACTATCTTAAAAACGGTCTATACAGAATGATTTTACAAAAGAAAAAAAAAAGAAGAAAATGGTATGTGGATTCACTGCTCGCAGTATATCTTTTCAATGAGTTCTACTGGAAGATCTGCTGCTGTACCGGTAAACGCACCTCCACACTCACACAACGTGAGTTTGTATTTTTTTTTTTTTTTTTTTAGCATTTACAAAGTGAAGAAATGGTTTAGTAGGCGCGGAGTTTCCATGATGTAACAGTGCTGTCTACACTCTCTGTGATGCCCTGTCTTAGGATGTACTCCCCTTGAACAGGTGTTGCCCTTCTGAATGAATTACCGATCAATTTGTTCTTTGTTGATTTCCCCACCTGACCCTTCTGTGTTTCTGTCTGAACACTAGATATTCCTGAAATAATCAGATTGGAAGACCTCTGAAAAGAAATACTTACACAATGTGTGCAATGTTCTTTTTGCAGAGCAAACCTTTAGCCCAGTACCTACACCCCCCCCACCCCCCACCCCACCTACCCTTACCCTTACCCTTACCTTTTGGTTCCGCAAATATTGTGATGCCACACAGATTATTTTATTTCTTTATTATTCTTTTGTTATTATATTTGGTGATCCAAGTTATAGACACATGTAACCAACTGGGTATCTCGTATTTTTGTACTGGCATCAATAAACATTTGTATGAAAAAATGGTTTGGATTTGATTGTTGAAAAAGGAGTGATGTATGGGAATCTTTTGGTGATGTATGAGCCTTGTGTTGGTAGTGCATAGCAGCCTCCTGCATATGCCTCCTGCCCTGCATGCATGCACGCACATACACACACAGGTGCATAAGTGCACACACATACACATGCACACGCAGCACACACACATGCCCATACACATGCACACACACACACACACACACACACGCGCGCCCCCCCCCCCCCCCCCCACACACACACACACACACACGCCCACGCCCATACACACACACACACACACACACACACACACACACACACACACACACTACATTTGCAAAGCATGCTCACATATACTTGCCTGCATGGATTTAAAAAAAAAAGTAATTTTACTGGTCTCAAAAGTTTCGGAAAAAAAACTCTGACATTACATAAACACTAAGATGGTATGTAACTATATGCAATCTTTCAAATAAACATTTGAACTAATTAGGACCAATCCATCAAACCCCCCCCCCCCCTCCTTTTCATTCAGATACAACGTTCACAAAAGCAGCATTCTCGCTTCCCGCTGACATGTCAGCGCAGTTTCAACAGTGCTGCAACCACTTTGCCATTGCCCTTAAAACGCTAGGTCTCCAGTTTTCTGCCTGTTCCTCTGTCTGTCTGTCATTTTTTTCTGTGTCTCCTTCTGTCTGTGTATCCGTCTTTTTGTCTGTCTGTCTGCCTCTGGCTGCAAGACTTTCTTAGCCACATTACCCATTTTCTCACATATGACATACATTCATATAGAGGAATTTGGATTTCAATTAAACATCTTCTCGGTTCAAGAAATCAATGGACAGGGGAATAAAACTTTGTTTAAATCTGACACTTCTGCATTTAACCGATCGATATCTTCGTCCTGACTGAAGAAGGTCATACTGATTTGCAAGGACGTGGGTCTGGTCCACGTAATCTTCTTCGCTTTACAAACTAACACGGCACCTATATAGCTCACTCAGACTTTTTTGTCTCTCACCAACGATTTTTCCCTCCCACGTTCACCACTTTCTCAAGCACATTTCTGCTCTTCACACAGTCAACCCACCATACCAACACATAAATGAGAAAAGTTAGAACAGATTCCAAGAAGCATGAATAAAATGTCCGACACATCACATCCAGTGGCCATTACACAACGGCATCTGCCAGAAGCAGTTATGTCCCTTCACGTGTTAGGAATGTCTTGTGCGTGCCTGCACCCTATGTAAGCACAGCGCAGGCCTCCAGGAGTGGTGCTGGATTTCTCCCGACTGGTTTGTTCAGCAGGTGAGGACAGTACTTCTCTGTGTCCTACCCTCACCTTCGGGTGTATATTTTTTCTTGCCTTTGACTTCAAACAGATCTTCTTTAGCAACTGACGTGGATTCTGGCTGCTTCTGCTGCTGTCTGGAATCAGTTCTGCGGGTGGACATGGCAAGCTGCTGCTGGATCTTGTCTCTCCTGTAGCCACACACGGTGCAGCTGATTGAAAACGGTTGGACACACTTCTGGTGCTTTTCACTTACTTTAGGAGATAATGCGCCGTGGTAAATGGCACTTTCGTGGCTGCAACAACGTGCCAGACACAGACTCCAGCCAGCAGGATCCCCAGACTGGGTGTCTGCTTTGTCTGCCAGCGCACCTGCAGCAACAAAATTCTGGGATTTCAACAGTGCTGGAAACCCTTGTCATTGCCCTCAAAACGCTAGGTGTCCATCTTTCTGCCTGTTCCTGCGTCTGTCTGTCTCTTTCTTGTATCTCTTTCTGTTTTTGTATCCGTCTTTTTGTCTGTCTGTTTCAGTCTGTCGGTCTGTCTCTGTCTGTCTCTCGTTAGGATTATGAGTCACTGGGGAATTAGAAGCGCACAATTGTTGTAATTTAACAAATGGAAATATATCTAAAACGACTTGAAAACTGCAAAAAAAAAAGTAAACAAATATTATCACATGACATGACAGATCATAAATAATGATTACTGTACTATAAGACATAAATTGTAACAATAAACAGGATTCATACAGTCCTTAAAAGTCCTGAATTTTGGGGGCCCCCCTTTCAAGGCCTTGAAAATCAGGCTTTTGCTCATAGGTCCTTAAAAAGTGCTTAAATTTGTCGCTGCTAATGTTTATTCTGTGTAAAATTGAGGCTATTAAAAATAAAAAGAAAAATCTGAAATTTAATTAAAAAAAAAAAACCCCAAAGTATGAAAGTAAAGGAAGTCCAGTTGGAGTTCACGGACAATCTTGCCGGTAAGTTGTCTGCTACAGATAAAGACACCAGAGTTACTGGCCTTTATGGAGCCTGCGCAAATGACAGAATGATCCACCGTCTTGAAACTGGGACGCAGACATGCCGGGGAAGTGTGTCCTTTAACATTGTTTGGCTGGAAAAAAAAGAAGAGTGCAAAGAACGGTTGCAAAAGTAAGTCATAGAATTTTTTTTTGAAAAGTCCTTAAAAAGTCATTGAATTTGTTGTACAAAAAATCTGTGTGAACGCGTGTACAATTATCTTAAACAGAGAACTTCAACAGAAGAACTTCTAAACAAAGATCCAGTAATAAGATATACTGACAAACAGTCACAACTGGATTTCACAGAGAACTGTGACTCCTTACTCCTGATCATTTTACTGGATAACCCAGCACAAAGACGAGGCTGGAGACACTTGTAATCAATCATCATACAATCTGATGACTATCTGTTTGGGAATAAAAACAAAAAATGGGTGTGGGGGGGGGGGGGGGGGGGGGGGCGCCAAACGAATGCATCACCTAATGGTCTGATCAAACGGGACCGAAACGAACAGCATGACGTGTGGCAAGACCAGGTCAGCCTCACCAAACAAACAAATTCCATCGTGCATGTCGGACCAGCTACAGGAAGAACGCATTGTTGCCACCTGCCATCAGTGAGCGCAGTTGTCTTCCATTTGAGCCAGTGTCGTCAGCCTTTCCCGTAGGTGAAGGCTTTACGTTCAGAATTTAATAATCTCCCTCCCCCCTCCCCCCAGGCCCATTTAATTCACATCCCATCCCCGTATTCACCCATCCAGTCTTCTTCACCGCTCCAACGGGCCTAAGAAGACATGTAGAGATGAAAACGTTGACACTGAGATACACCAGTGACAGAAATATATCCCGATTTACTGAGATCTTACTTTACCGCCAATGATAACATTTCAAAACCAGCATGCTAGGGCGTGACGAGGGAAAGCGAAGACCTCTGCCAAGATCGAGCGAATCGTGGACTCGCCCCTTTGATGCGGACCGCACCACAGATCCACGCAATGATTTAATGGATTTGTCCTTGGGCGACATGTTATCTTTCCAAAGAGTGTCATGAAAATCGATACCGTGGGGTTTCCGTAATTTTTTGTTTGTTTGTTCGTTTGTTTGTTTTTAGAGAGAGAGAGAGAGAGAGAGAGAGAGAGAGAGAGATTAAATTTTCAGTACAGTTAAGATGTACTATGTTTTATTATTACAATTTATGATTTAATTGGTTTACTTATAAATGTTAAATGTTTCCCTGTTAAGTTTCCTTTATGATTCTTTTTATGTCATTCAGATGTTATTCGTATTATTATCGTTTCTCATTAATGTATTAAGGTTCTTTAAATGTCAGTACAACAATATGTTAAT